>JANHFR010004679.1:311224-321617 GCA_032468015.1 Mimophis mahfalensis | reverse complement strand
AGTCATGCCAGCCACATGACCACGGAGACGTCTTCGAACAGCGCTGGCTCTTCGGCTTGGAAACGGAGATGAGCACCGCCCCCTAGAGTCGGGAACGGCTAGCACATATGTGCGAGGGGAACCTTTACCTTTACCTTTATGGCAAGAAAATCTCTTTAGACAGCCCTGCCCTTTCAGTTTTTCTTAACCCTTAACTTTACTTTTTAAGGTGTATTATTCCCTGCAGAAAAAAACTGAAGTGTATCCCTGCTTTAGTTCGTCAGCTGCCCCATTGGAAGGCTTTCCCAGTGTTTCTCAACCTTAACTGTTTGAAGATGCGTGGACTTCAGCTCCCAGAATTCCTCAGCAAGCAATGCTGGCTGGGGAATTTTGGAAGTTGAAGTCCATGCATCTTCAAATGGCCAAGGTTGAGAAACACTGTTACAGCCAGTTGTAACTGAAGTGGGAAAGGAAGATAAAATGCTCTAACTTTATTGTAACCCACACATTAATGTTGTTAATCTTCTCTGTACTGTATCTTATCTAAAAATAAGCAAGGGATGCTAATTTTTCATTCCCAATGATTTATACCCTAGGACAAGGCTACTTTTAATAGCAAGACTTTAGCTAGCAAAGCAGATTAACACTATACAGCCCGCTCTAGGAAAATGGTGATAAATTACGTCAAAAGATATAGATTTTACCATTATTATTAATGAGACTGCCCTGCATGGAATGCCTGCACTTTGTCACTTAATGGCAACAAAAGATAATCTGCAAGAATAAGATTGCAATCTATTGTATAATTCATTGTAAAACTGCATAAACAGTTATGGTTCTTATGAATCCTGCCTTTTTATAGCATGGCCAGCTGCCTCTGGTTTCGGTACCAATTGCTCCCTGAGCACCATTCTGTCCTGCGTCATCCACTAAGCCTTTTAAAAAATCTGTTAGAGAAAGGAGGGTTATTGCAGATTGTTAGCAGCCCTGGCTGATATTAAGGGAGTAGTAGAGGATATACTTCATTATATCCAGATGCAATAGAGTCTCAATTATATTTACAAGACTGCAGGGTTCTCCTGAGAGAAAGCTGTTCCACCTGGCTCTTTTTCTATCCTATAATCCTGGGTTGAAAATGATGTTGCTTTAACTAGGGATCAAAACACTGGAACACCTGCTATCAGTCAGCACTTCACCTGAATCACAGTTGCAGCACCTGGCTTTTTCATAAAACACCCAGTAGCCCGCCACCCTTTAGAGAAGTTAGAGTTACAATAGTTACAATAGGTCCTAGCAATTTTTTTTTCCTGTAACTCTGCTGCCAGGTAGATGTTGATTTGGTACAAAGCTGAATACAAACTCCCCTGCATTACTCTGGATCATGGCACTGTGATTGAAGGAATAGAAGGTACAGATTAACAGAGTTGGAAGGGATCTTGTAGGACATCTAATCCAAGCCCCAACCCAAGCAGGAGACCCTGCAACATTTCTGGTAGATGGCAGTCCAATCTCTTCCAGTGATGATGCTCCCACAATTTCTGAAGACAAGCTGTTCCATTGATCCATTGCTCCCACTGTCAGAAAAATTATCCTTATTTCCAGGTCTTGTTCAGTTCTATATATTATTCCTTGTCTGACCTTCAGCGCTTTGGAAAATAGTTTGACCCCCTCCCCTCTGTGGCAGCCCCTCAAGTATTGGAATACTGCTATCATGTCTCCCCTGGTCCTTCTCTTCATTAGACTAGCTATGCCCAGTTCCTACAACCCCAGTCATCATATGTTTTTGCCCCCAGTCCTCTAATCATCTTGGTTGCTCTTCTCCGCACTCTTTCTAGAGTCTCAACATCTTTTATATCATGTGGTGACCAAAACTGGATGCAGTAATCTAGGAGTGGCCCTACTAAGGCCTTATAAAGTGGTATTAGTACCTTACTTGATCTTGATTGTATCCCTCTGTTAGAAGTCAGACATTTCTTGTACTTTCAGTGTAAATTTTACTTGGGGATCCTGTAATATTGAAAGGCAGGATGGTCTTCAATTACGTTTGCATTTTGTTTGGGGAGACATAAGGTCTAGACATTTCCAAGGATATGTGTATAATAGCACAATTTTTTTAAAGGCTAATTTTAACATTTTAAAAGGCTAATACAAATATTGATCATCAGGACAATCCATGTTTTTTTTTCTTTTATGTCCATTTTCTGAGATCAGGCTTTGGCCACCCTTTTCCAATAACATACAGTCATTGCTATATCTGTACCAGAAGGGCCAAAGAAGGGACTGCTGAGATTTCTCACACTTCGGTTGTTTGTTTGCAGATTCTGCTCTTTTAATATAGTAAGACTCCTCTGTGTTTTCTTCACAGCTTCTAGTTTGAATAGATGTTTGTATTATATCAGCATTTTTAGATGGGAAGGTCATAAAATATTTTTTTATGATCTTCCCCTCTAAAAAATGCTGATTAATTTTTCCATTTAGAAATTCTCTTGCCTTTCTTTTTTACCTATGACCAGAATTCTTCCCCACCATTTTTATTGCATCGGGAAGTAAATTCACTTCACTGTTTAGGACAGAAGGAATTTTTGCCAACTCCTAATTCCTGTTTAGCCATTTTATTCCCATGTGACATCAAGGTATCTTTTCCTTTCTGAATTATTTCACATAATGCTCATAGTGCTACCAGTGTTTTGGTGTTTGAATAAATTCTTCATTTACACACAACCTTCACCAGTTTCATGGCATATTATTGTTGTAGTCATTTGAAAACTTTTTAAATATAATTTTTCTATTGTGCTTATATCTATTTGAGCTGGGGAAAAAACCAGGATTGCTAGATGGCAGCAAAGTCTTTCTTCAAAGGTCAACTGGAATTTAGAAGCCCAGATATAGTAGCCTTAGCCATATTAGAAGGCTTCAGAGTCTACCTTATGCCTCTTACCAACTACAGTCTACCCAACTACAGTGACTCTAAGCAGTTTAACATAGAAACAATAACATTTAAGATAAAATCCTTAGTCCCATCTAGAGCAAGGGTGTCAAACTTGCAGCCCGCAGGCCAGGTGCGTCATGTACTGGCCACACCCAGTCCAGGTTTAGCAAAGGGGGGAGGGAATTGCGATACATCATGTGATGGCAACATGATGTCATGAGTTTGATGCTCATGATCTAGAGGGAACAACAAACAATTCTTTCTCCTATCAGCAGCCACAAGGGTTTTCCAATCTAAGGTCTGGGGGAAGAGCTGTGTCTTTATTCCCCTGTTAATGAAAAGCGGGGAAGCTTATGTGAATTTCCAGAAGAATGCTAGTCCTGAGCACAGGTGCCATGACAGTTAAGGATCCTTTTCTGGGTTCGGGTAGGTAGCATAGCTTAATTGACATGACCAGGAAAGCCAGCTTGATAAGATCTTACAGAACATGGGAACCATGTCCAGGTGATGGCACAGCTAATACATAAAATGAACTTGTACAAGACCTTCCTGGTCTCTGGTATGACCTGCACTACAAGAAGAAGCTATGAGGCCAGATGGCATACCTGGCCTAACCAATTGGAGTACCATATTCCCATTCAGGGCCAAAATACAAGATCCTCAGCACCAGGATGCCCAAACATTCACCACCATTGAGTCTTACTAGTGCTGAGTCTAGGCTTGTTCTTCCTCATCTAGTCCTCATCACCTCAAGGCAAATTGATCACCCTGAAATGAAATGTATAACTGAGTATCATCATGGTAATTAAATAAGGGGGTGGTCAATTTGCTTCTCCCAGGTATGCCACAAATCAGAAGCACTGGACTCATCCCCTCTTTTCCAACCAACATTGGCTGAACTGGCTAAGAAAGAAGAAAGGGAAAAAACTGTAACTCAGCTCCCTACTCCTCAAAGCTGATCCAGAAGGATCCTTCCAAGCTCATCTTGCTACTCTGGAGATTACATAGCCAGTTTGAAAGGGTTCAGAAGCTTTTTGCATTGGTTTATTTTTTATTTTTACCATCTCTTGTAGCATAAAGCTTTTTGTATTTTTGTTCATGCAAACCATCAGAAGGGTGTACCCAAATCTATGCAGAAAAAATGCATGATCTCTTACAGAACAATGGCAGCAGATTTCTTTTTTTAATTGAAGGTATTTCATTTCCTCATGATTCATAGAAGCTCAGAGTCTAGGACAGCGGTTCTCAACCTGTGGGTTGCGATCCCTTTGGGGGGCAAACGACCCTTTCACAGGGGTCACCGAAGTCAGTTCAGCTGGCCCGTCCCCCCTGTCCCTGCCCCCCCTCTCCTGAAATTCAGCTTGTGAAGGGTCACTGAAGAGCAAAGTCAAGGGTTGGCAACTATGGCAACTTTACAACCTGTGGGCTTTACCTTCCAGAATTCCTGAACAGCATGGCTGGCTCAGGAATTCTGGGAGTTGAAATCCACAGGTTGTCAAGTTACCCACCCCTGAGCTAGGGGGATAAACACCAACATCACTTCTTAATTTGTCTTGGTTTAGTTCCATACAAAACCATTATCGTCCACTAAAATTGCTATTATTGTCATTACCAGAAAAATGGAATGATACAATTAGAACATGAGATATTGAAGTGATGTTAATGTCTGCACACTAGTCTAGTTCAAATTAAATTGATTGTCTTGAAAGTGAAGACGGAATGAGTTCTTCATGTATCCCTAAATAGCACCAACTATTTTAGGCTCCTGTAAAGCCAGTTCATATTCTAATATTCATCATATCTAATGGTCTAACTCAGCTTTCTCCAATTTGGTGACTTCTAGATGCACTGGATTTCAACTCTCATTTTCCCTAGCCAAAGTTGCCCAACATAGACTTTACAGTATAACTCTGCTCTGTTTAAACAGGATCCTCTGAGGTCCACAGTTTTCTGATTTTTAAAAAATTATCTTGATTTGTTTCTTCATTGCCCTAACAAGAAAGGCTTTATTCTTATAGTATCAAAAACAGTACATACAGGAAGGAAAAACTTATGTTCTCTATACTTACTTCAAACTTGTTGAAGTAAGTATAGAGAACAAACTACATTTTCAGCTACATTGTAGTACTAATGAAATGTTCCTTTGAAAATTCTAATTCAGCTATATCTAGCTTGAAAAAAAATCTCTTTTTCTGTTTTCTTTTTATTCTTTTATCCTCTTTTTCCTCCTGATGGTGCTATCAAAAAACCTGTTCAAATAAAATAAATATATTTTTAAGACCATATATCAGAATCCACTAATCACATAAGCTATTATTCTCACTCCATCAGGTCTTCTCAATATACTCAGTGTGAGTATATTCATACTGAAAGAAGGTTTATGTTTTCCGGCATTTATGAACTACATTACTAATCCACAGCAGAAATCTGCAGGAAAGAACATACATTTTCAGTCCATTTCATAGGAATATGAAACATTTCTAGCAACTGTGAAATTGCATTACAGTAGATGAGGGACTCACACACACTGGAATTGCTTAGTATCCTCCAGAGTTATGGGATGGATGCAGGGATGGGCTGCTGGGGGTTTGGAGGGGTTCAGGAGATCCTCTTGCTAAGAATCTGCCCAGTTCGGTGAAGCCCCAAATCCCACTCCTGGCTCACCCCATTCTGCTTCACCCAACCCCCCCTGCTCCGCCCAACTCTGTCCCATTCGGCCCAATCCCACCTCACCCCACCTTCCCTCAGCTGAGAGAAACACTGGCATTCGGCCTCTCTCTTCGCCCACCCGGCCCCACCTGCCTCTGGCTAGTTGTGTGAGAGCCCTCACAAGGGTCTTTGGATTGTGGAGATGCTCCCAAGCAAAGAAGAGGCTGGACGCAGATGTCTTCTAAGAAGTTGCCTCTTATTTAAAGGTAAGGATCTGATAGGTGAAGTAAAAGGCTGGCCAATTTGTTCTAGGCCTGATGGGACCAGATAAGTGGCATGTTTGTCTGGGCCTGCCTAGAGGGAAGACCAAAGAGCAACTGTCAAATCCTGACAGGAGCTTTTATAGGAGCCCTGTGGCTCCTCCTCCACCAATGGGAGGTATGGAAACCTCCATGCCCCGATCTGGTGGACGCTTATGGGAGCTGCCAATGGCTGGCACACAAAAGCCTCACAAGTTGAGCCGGGGCCAGTTTGTCAGGGACAACTCCGGCCTCTCGCCTACAAGGTCATCAAACTTTTCTTGCTCACCTAGAAGTCGCTTGCCTAGAAAATGGACAGGCGATGGCAGCACTGGACTGTGTACCTGGCAGCATCTCTGGAGCAGAGACTAAGGTCAGTGATCTTCCTATTCAATGCTTCTCATCTTATACAGGAATGCCACAGCGGGCCAGGTGCCCAAAGGATCCCAAGCCTGACTCATCCGAAGAATCTGTCTCCTTGCTTAGACTTCTTGGCTTGTGCTAAAGTAAGACCGAGGCTAGGCATTCTTTTTCCTTCCGCACCAGGTATGGCTGGGATGCATGTGAAGGTGTGCATGAGTAAGAAAAAAAAAGGGCGCTGGGATTGTTGCCAGAATTTATTTCAATTTGAAAGGACCCAGATTCCCAGGAGGAAGGCAGAACAGAGAGAACAGAGAGATTAGCAAATCCAGTGGTCACAGCTTAGATGTTCCCTGGCTGAGAACTGTGGGTGGGTTACTCCAGGGGCGATTGTGTAGTGCGGGCTGGCTAGAAGTTTAGAAGCAGTTGGGCTGTGAAGCAGTGTGGTGGTGGTGGTGGGATGATGGAGAGACGAGAAAAGAAGCTACCACTCATGGTCTCTCTGCTCCAGCAGGAAAGATGGGGCAGGGAGGGAGAGCTTACATTATCTCATTTTATCTTTCCAATTTGGAAAGTCGTGTAAAAGCCCTACCTCTGGCAACTACCGCTTTTTGGCTTCCAGGGAGAAAGGGGACAGTGGGTGGAGCGGGAAAAACGGCTCTGAGCTCAAGGAAGCTCAGAGTCCCGGGAAGTATTGCTGGAAAGGCTCTTGATTTGTTCTTATGGATCGCTGAGCAGCAGACTAAAAAATATGAGCACTGGGAACTGAAGAGCTACGTGTGGCTGAGGAAAAAGACTTCTGTATCTTAGTGGCGGGTTACACTCAAAATGGCAGCTTTGTCCTGCTTGACATTCCATGGTTAAACCATTCTTAAAAATTTATTTATTATTATTATTTATTTTATTAATCGAACTTTTATACCGCCCTTCTCCCGGAGGACTCAGGGCGGTGAACAATAAAAACACATATAATACAAAAATTAAAACAGGATTAAATCAATTAGTTCAATAAAGACAGACATCCCATTAAAAACATGACCACCCTACACCCACCCTCCCTCAGCCCAGGCCAGCCATCCGGAAGAGGTATGTTTTTAACTCTCACCGGAAGGAGCGGAGATCCGAGGCCATCCTCAGCTCGGGTGGAAGTTGGTTCCATAAGGTGGGGGCACCCACAGAGAAGGCTCTCCCCCTGGGTGTCGCCAGCTGACATTGCCTGGCCGATGGCACCCGGAGGAGGCCAACTCTGTGGGGTCGAACTGGGCAGTGGGGAGCTGATGATGGTGGCAGGAGGTGCTCCCGTAAGTAGCCTGGGCCATTGCCATAAAGGGCTTTATAGGTGGTAACCAGGACCTTGAAACGGATCCAGAAAGCATCCGGCAACCAGTGCAGCTCACGCAAGAGTGGCGTAACATGGGAATAACGCGATACCCCCATCACCACCCACACGGCTGCATTCTGTGCCAGCTACAATCTCCAGATGCACCCCAAGGGAAGCCCCATGCAGAGGGCTTCCTTTTTAAAAAAAAATTTAAAAAATGATTTTTTTTTTTTTAAAGAAGGCCCACATGGTGGACTTTTTGGTATATATCTTTTTTTAGGTAATTAGGGCAAAGAAGCGACATCAAGTTGGCCACGCCCACCCAGTAACGTGACCAACCAACCATGCCGCCAAGTCACATGACCAACCAGCCACACCCATCCTGCCAGTCATTAGGGCACAGAACCCTTTGATAGAAAATTTGAAGCTCAACCCTGGACAGATGTAATTTGCTTATTCTATTTATTAATCCTGTCTCATAAATTAATCAAACCACGAAACAGCACCCTTGTGAGGTTCTTAGTTGAACTTCCGCTCAAAATATAATATTTACTTTCTGGCAGAGAACAGAGGAATAGTATTTTAACCTCTCTGGGAAAGAAGATTATCATGTTAAAATGGTTCTTTTTAGACAAAATGCTAGAACTCGTTATAGAAAGAATTGTCTAGTCTCTCCACGCTTTATGAATGTGACTGATTTTATCATTTTTGGCCTGTATTTGAGAACCACAATAAAAAAAACTTTAGTGTTGATTTCAGTAATTTTTTGGATTGCTGCCAAAATCCTCTAAATCACTTTAGACAATAGACAAGGATTAAAGATATTTTTTTTTACCAAAGACATATGGCTATGAAGCTGTTTATGAGGTAGTAACTATTCCTCTATGACAACAGAGACGATTTTAGCTAGCTGAAATCTGGGTTAAAGTGCACATTTGATTTATGCTGGCAGAAATCAGTTTTGAAATAATGTTATTTTCTAAAGCAAGGATTCTCCATTTCTGCATTTTCCACAGACTCAGACTTTGGGGGCCAATGATGTATTTATTGCACTTTTGACTGCATCCCCTTAAAGATGAGTCATATATTATGTTATTAACACTTGTGGTTGGCAGCTGAAATGGTCATCCTATGCAAAATGCTTCAACCTAGACAGAGCTCCACAGACTACAAAAGGGTGTCACAATATACAATTTTTTTTTTCTTGCAGTGAGTGGCGTTATACATCGTGTTGATTTCTTGGTTTAAATTTGCTCCAGCCTTGTTTATTCTTCTGGACTTCCTGGACTTCCATAGCTATTTCCATATTTGTTATAATTTGAATAATATGAAAAAATGGGAGAAAATTGTGGACCATAAGCCCCCAAATTAGCACCTTTATCTATATAATATTGAAATGGAGAAATACTTCAATCTTCTGGGTTTTGGACATGATTTTTAATTTCTTATGAATAAACCTGGGAAGTTGTTTTTGGAACAAATTTTGAGAGATTAAGAGGCAGAGCCAAATTCTCTAAGGTGATTATTTGGTTCCAAAATGTAATAACAAGGAAGTATAATGCTGATAAAGTTGAACTCTGAGTAATAGCAGTTCATTTTTTTCAGTGCTTTTTCAGTAATGCTGCTACAATTATATCCTATTAGAGTTGCACTGCTAAAAATTAGTTACGAGTCTGAGCCTGTTGTTTGAAGTTATAATTTTAAATTACATGTCCAAAAGGAAATGTTGCTATAGATTCATTTGCAAAAGGAGAACAAAATACAGGTGGAAAAGCATTGTCAGGCTTTTCAGTAGAAAAGAACATCTTCCGTTAAACTTTATTTTAAAAGATGTCATCTTAAAATTGTTTGTGCTTTTCTATAAATTTACCAAAGTTCTATAAATTAAAATGAAAAACAAGAGTGTTTTTCATTTTAATTTATAGAACTTCGTTAAGTTTATCAGGAGAGCAGTAATCTGCATAAGTACCGTTTTGAAATTTGTATGCAAAGTAATCCATAGGAATATTTTAGGAGGTGTCCATTATATGGTTTCTCCTCTCCCCCTTCCAAGATGCTTTATCAATACAGCTTGGCTATACTTGCCCGATAATCAGTAAATTGCTAGTTGCTATCATGTGCTCCTTGGGAAAAGCAGAAAGCAACTACATACAATGGGCAATCCATATCAGACAGGAACATACCAGCTGTTCCTGTCACTCAATAGAACTGCTTTTGTTATGTATTCAAATATTTTTGGAGGGAATTCCTGGCCAGCCCATTGGCTGATGGGCTGAGCCAGACTGTATATAAAGGGGCGAGTTGTCCCCAGCCAGTTGCTGGGTTTTCACCGTTAGTAAAAGAGCTGTCTTTCAAAATCACTCTTGGCTACTGAGTCCTCATTTCACCCTTGGATCTGCAGATCCAACAGCTTTATTCCACATTTTTCAGCTATTTCCCTTTTTTTCTCGCCAAACTGTTTACCAATATGTAACTTTTTATTACATCTCTCATCCCTAATTAGCGACGGTGCAGTTGCATGCATGTTCAATCAATGAAGTCAATAGCACTAGTTCCTAACTATAGAAATGTAGGTTTGTAGTTATAGAGAAGCAATTATTAAAAAAGAAATTTGATAACATAGGAGTTTCCTGTGGCTAGGGGCTATAGTTCTATGCACAGGTCTCATTGCACTCAAAGGATTTACTTCTAAGCAAATGCAAAGAGGATTTCACTGAAATTTTCTTCCTTTTCTACCCTAAAGGAATGGGAGAATTATTGTGATAATCTATTTTATGGAGATAACCTCAATATGGAGCTCACTGACCTGGAGCCAGACATCCTGGAATGTGAAGTCAAATGGGCCTTAGGAAGTCT
>JANHFR010004679.1:221236-235728 GCA_032468015.1 Mimophis mahfalensis | reverse complement strand
AAGTTGACATATAAGCAGGAACAAAATTCTCTATGAATGAGGTTATTGCAAAACCAGTTTTCCATTCAAGCATGCAGATGTTTTATTTAAGTACTCCTCAGACCTCCGATTTATTTAGCAAAACACATCTTGTTATACTGTTCTTCTGAGACACAAGACAAATTTCACCTCCCCCATAGTAGAAAAAGAAAAACACCTTGAATTTTTTGTGTGACACACAGAAATAATTACATTTAATTTACAGTACAGATGCATTTTACAGTCGCAAGTCATTCACTACAAAAAAAAAAAAACAGCATTTAAATCACCTAAAACACTGAAAGAATGTTTAGCTTCTGCATTTCAGAGAAAACAGTAGTGGCTGTGTGATGGGTGGCTAGCATTATGCAAAATTTTACTGAATATAAGAGCAGAGGAGTCAAAACAAGCATACTGCTAGACTGCATCCTGTTCTCTTAAGTACTGGTGTTCCAGCTTTCCCATGTATGCTCTGAAATAGAACATTGCCCATGACTAACTTTAATTCCTGGAATGTCAGAACTGAGTTATAAAGCTCCTAATTTAGAACAGAGTTGGACTTGACTGAAAAAAAATATGGGAAAAGAAAGAGGTAGTAGTAAGGCCGTGGTAGCCATAAATCAATTTAAATCAACTTTTGCACAAGCTAGGGGCAAAGGTGGAACCTCTGTGAGACATGAAGTTTGGACACTTGCTCCATTACTATTTGTGGACTGAATTCAGCAGGTCAGTGATAAAATCTGTTTCTGCATACAGCTCTCCAGGAGCTGTCTAGCTGTCGGTTTCTGTCTGCAAAGTAGCATCCACAAATGTAATTAATGAACCTAGTGATATTTCAAGATAAGAAACGGGTGAAAATTGTATTTAGTATTTGGGTATTACTAAAACCCCAAATTCCTATAGCATAAAGTACAAAGAGTGAGTTAGTAATAAAAAATATAGCTGTGAGTAGAGATTTTGAATTATTGTTTTCCTCTTTATTAACATCCACTGCCCATGTGCACGCCTTGC
Source organism: Mimophis mahfalensis (assembly GCA_032468015.1). Taxonomy (NCBI): domain Eukaryota; kingdom Metazoa; phylum Chordata; class Lepidosauria; order Squamata; genus Mimophis; species Mimophis mahfalensis. The sequence goes on along the minus strand of JANHFR010004679.1, from coordinate 234,699 downwards.
ATGGTGAAATCAAGGACTCCTTCACCACGTAGCATGCCTTATACAAAAAGTCAACACAGAAATCAGCAGGAGCAAAGATCATCAAAATGGGGAACGCTCTGCTGTGGAAGAAAAGTTAAACAGTAATTTAAAATATTTGTTCATGGAAGAATAAAATACGGTAGTCCTTGGGGTTTTGAGAGAATAAGGTAATTACATTGCAAAAGAAAACATTCAATAGAATCAGTGTGTGGCAAGGACCTCAGATGCAAATCGATATTAAAATAGTGATTATAATAATTTTTATTCTTTACTAAGAATAAACAACCAGAAGATGGAAAAGGAGGATAAAAAATGATTTTTTTTTCACCTTGAACCTACCTCGTGGCTACATTTTTATATGAATTTGGCATGGAATATATTAACCAATTTTAGAGCTAGATGCTGCCATAAAAAGTGTCAATGTAATAAAAAATAATTGCATGAGTGCTTCCATACTGCTGTGGCAATGTAGCATTAAATATTATGTTTATATTTCCTCTGAAACAGTCCAATTGAAAGGCATACTACTCAAAGGGAGAGAGGTTAATTGCTATTGCTATAAGATGTGGCATCCATTTCTTGTTTGGGCTGGTCTCTGAGAAAGCCACTGCGGATTCTATTGGAGTTTTCCCTGGTTTTCCCCAGGGGAAAATCACCCCTAAATAATGCAATTAACCCAGGGAAATCCATTCATTGTTATGGAGTGAATATCTTTCCCTAAGGCCTGCTCCAGTACACTGCAGAACGAGATGCTTTGGGTTGTATCATTGGTCACATAGTAATACAAGTTTTGCAGGTAAGTTAAACTAGATTGTTTAGAAACAGAGAAGAACGGCCTAATCACCAACATCCAAAGTACAGGTAGTCCTCAACCTATGGTCACAATTGGAACCAGAACATCTATTGTTAAGCAAGATGATTGGTAAGTGAGTTGTGCTCAACGTTTTTGATATTTTTTGGTCACAATTGTTAAGTAAATCAATGTGGTTGTTAAGTGAATCATGATGAATCTGGTGTCCCACCTTGGCTTTGCTTATCAGAAGCCAGCTGGGAAGATCATGGTGAATCAGCTGACCATTGTAAATTCATGACAATGGTGTGACGTTGGACCAGTCACTCTCTCTCAGCTCAACCCACCTCAGAGGTTGTTATGGGCAAAATAGGAGAAAGGAACATCAGATATGTTCTCCGTTTTAAGATAATAAATATGGGGGGGGGAAATAAAATAAAAAAATAAAAGGTGGTTGCCAAGTCCACATATTTTAATCACATGACCATGGGGACTGTGTGACAGTTGCAAGTGTGACAATTGGTTGTAAAGTCATTTTTTCAGCACCATCGTAACTGGCGATTAAATGAATTATTGTAAGTTGAGGACTATCTGTATAATTTTTAGTATTACGTCAGTAAAGACATTTACAGACATTCTTCCATATCTCAGGTAAAGACGCTTCTCAGATTAAATACAATTTCATATTGGCCCATATATCAATTTCTTTAGAAAGTCGTTCCAGATTTGGTTCTATTTTGTCAACTGCTTTGTTTAATAAGATAAAATGATAGGAAACTATCACATTCCTAAACAGATAATAATAAACTGAAGAAACAGATGAAGAAAGTTGGATTTTTGAAACTGGGTTTTTGAAAAAAAAAACAGCATTTTAAACATCCTTTAGATAGTGAAACAAAAAGACTATGTGATAAAATATATGTACTGGTCATATGGTAATACATTCTTGCAGTTCTGATCTAAAGCTTTAATTTCAACTGTAATCCATTTTAAAATATTGGACATCCACGAAGGGAGATACTTTAAAAAGTAAAGCTGGGGCTAATCCTGCAATGGTGTCTCATGCAAAAAAGGGGCAGGCCTTGATGACATAGTCACAGTGGCCATCTTGCCTTTTCAAACTCCACTTCACTGTGAATGCCCCTGTTAAGCTATCTGATCCACTGCTTCAACACAACTTTGACAAACAGATTTATGTAATCTTCAGCAAATCTTATCTGCATGACTTCCAGTGCTTAGTTTATCCAACATCATTATATAGCAGTTTTGGAGGGCTTTACTGCTGGACTTTACTGCTCCACCATGCTAGTTTTATATCAGATGTCAGCTATGTTGTAACATCACATTAGGAAGACTTAATTAGTTCAGAAAATAGACACTATAGAATGGTGCTTATAGATCACGGTGTTTTTTAAAAAAACACAAACTCTGCATTCAAAGGAGAACAAAACAAATAACGAAAAGCCAAGATTGGCTTTGAAGAACTGTAGGACAATGGAAAAACAAAAAAGGTTAACAGAATTATTGTTGGCCTTAAATGGTTAAAACATTAAACTTTCTCAAGTTACATAATGTATTGATTATCAGTGTGGGATTTTATTTTATAGCTGATTTTGAGCAGTTATATAAATAAAAGTCTGATTCCTGATACAACAGATGTATATTGAATTATTGCAGTTGTAACAGTACTGAGGAAGCAAGAGAAAACAATCATAAATACTAAACTAACTGAACACCTCAAGTTCACTAATGTGTGTTTTGAACATGAAATTTTTCTCTTCCCATCCCACCCCTCTCCAGCAAATTATTTGTACACCATGGAACATTAACAATCAGTTTTTATAAGTGCACAGAAATGCCCCTTTTTTACAGTAAAATGTTATCATGCCTAGTCTGAAGTAAACAACAGAAGTAAATTCAGATCACAGCTCCGAAGAATTTTCACATGCATATGAGTGGTTTCTTTCAATCGGTATACATACTGGATGAGCCATTTCTCTCTCTTTTGAAGTTAGCTGATTGATGAGTTCGTGGTTTATCAATAGGAAAAAAGAGAACACGTTATCAAAACTGGGTCCATCCTTAATTTTGCATTTGGCTGGAAAACAAACTGTCTGAATGGTGGTATGTGTCTTTCTTTTTGTTTTTTTTTTAAGGTATTTTATTAAAAAGATTCTTTTCTACATTCCCATGGTAAGAAGAAGGTTTAATGGGAGACATTTCATTGTGCTCATACAGTAAATGAAAAGAGTCACACAAGAGTTTATTCCAGAAAAGGTCCAGTTTATATAGAAATTCCATTTGGTTGTTCACTGCACACAGTTCAATATTGAAAACTTCGAACACTTTGTATCTCTGGAATCCTTCCATTATCTGTGGCTGTTCTGTTTAACCCAGAGATATATCCTTCCTTCTTCTGAATCTTGACAGCTACTCAATGGTCTTTATTCTACCTGTTTTATAAAGCAGATACTCGGACGATGTTTCCCCCTGAATACTCTGGAGAATCCTGTCTATTGTCTCCTTCTGGGGTAGTCACAGGTGATGTTGGGATGCTGATTATTGCTGTGGTTACGTAAGGCTGCTCACAGTTTAGTTTTACACACTCTTCCATTTTGGCGTTTAAACTGGATCGACTAGAGATGAGAGAACAATAAATAGAAACAAATCATGTAAACATTCCATCTGCTTTAGGGTTTTATTCAATTCTAGTATGTCAGAAAATAATCCAAAATGCATGTTGGTCAGGTCACATATACAGAAGACTTTATATTATTTGTCTATTTAGATTCTGCCTTTATTATTTGTAAAAATAACTCAAGGCAGTGAACATACCTAATACTTCTTCATCCTCTTATTTTTCTTAGAACCCTGTAACTTGGGTTGATCTGAGAGAAAGTTCCAAGGGCACCCAGCTAGTTTTTCATGCCTAAGGTGGGACTAGAACTCAGAGTCTCCTGGTTTCTAGCTTAGTGCCTTAACTCCTAGATCAAACTGTGGGTGCTTACTGTTTCTGGATATCCTTTTCTTACATCTACATTTACCTAGCTCAGTGGTTGGCAAACTCATTAGGCAACAGAGCCAAATATCAACAGTACAACGACTGAAATTTCTTCTGAGAGCCAATTTTTTTAAACTTAAACTATATAGGCAGGTACATTGTTATTAACTTAATTAGGGTACTTCTAAGATGGCTTTTGTTAAAAACATCCTCAATCTAACTCTAACCCTAATCCTCACCACCTGCTGCAAACCCTGGTGTTTCCCTCCCCCCCCTCTGAAACTCAGTGCGTAAGTCAGCTGGTCTGCAAAGAAATTCGCATCAGCCAGTCAGAGGTGGGAGGCAACGTACAGCACACCGGCCATGGAGCAAGGAGGGTCTTCTCAGCAGACAAAAAATGGAACTCCAGGGAGATGGGACCCATCGGAGTTGGTGTCAGGCGAGGCTGGGGAGGTGAGCCCGACATGAAGATCCACACTCGGGGGCCAAAGAGCTGCATGTGGCTCACGAGCTGCGGTTTGCTGACTATTGACTTAGCTCAAATAGATAGATTTGGAAGTGCTAAATGAGTTTAGTCTATTGTTTTGGAATGGTTCCCAGTTGTTTTTTTTTAAATCAACTCATGGATAATATTAATCCGTAATGAAATTAAGGAACTCATATGTCAGCTTCAATTACACAACAGCTTACAAACCAACATAGCTTTGAATAAAGCTAGACATCATATTTAGAGACTAAAATTCAGGTGGACATGCGCTCACATAAAATGAAATTTGGACAGGTTAATATGTTGAACTATCGGTTGTATGAAGAAGTCTGATTATATAAACATTGAGATGCATATTTAAATAATTATTTATAAACTAACTTCTACTAGTTCTGTTGTAGGAATTTAATTCTCAGCCAGTAATCACAAATTAAATTGGTGTTTGGAGGTAGATGTCATTCTCATTTTCATTAGATTCAAGGAACATTTTCCCAAGTAAGATTTTTCTCAGTGCAGTATTTGCTCTGTCCTGAGTGATTGTCACCTAAAGAACACAATACATTTCTGTCTTTTTGAAAATCATCTTATCCTTGTGAAAATCATGGTGATTGGCCATAATGAAATCATCAAATTTCATTTATAATAAAATATAAATTGGAAGATACAATGAAAAAAGTATTGCCACAAAGGCTCAACATTTTACATAAAAGAATCATGTAATGAATATTCATATTAAAGAAATCCATTCAATTCTATCCTACAATTTAAGCATGAAAAGGCTTTTTCTAAAATGCTTTAAACGTAGCTTGACAGTTTAGCACCAGCAGTTTAAAAGATACCCACTAAATTCCTGGATTAAATACATTTTCAGGCACTTTTTAATTTTTTTTTAAAATGCTTTATCTTTATTTGGATGGACCCATGTTATGACATGAGCACAACGGATGATGCTTTCCCTTGTAGTAGAGGTTATTATTTGAAACACAGCAAGTACAAACTACCATGTATACCATCTTGCTAATTTCTTTTTGCCCTGGCAAATTTGAACATTTTATCAATTATACCTATCTAGGAGCACTTTCACAACTGAAGTACCTGTTTGACAGAGGTGTTCTTTCCATGCACCGGATCTGAATAGTGCTGAGTTCTTGGACACTACTTGGACGGCTACTGATTATATTGGTGTTCGGGATGCGGAATGTCTTTTTATGTCGTCGGGAACAACAAGAGCTTGTCACTCCTTGTTGAGAAGAAAGAGAAGGGCTATGGCTAGTTTGCCGGTTGACTGTAGAAACCTCCATACAGCTTTCTTCATAGGTTTGCTCATCCACAAAGTCATGATTCTGGCCACAAACATAGACAGAAAAAACAACGTGGTAGCAGTGACTTATGCAAGGTACTCATATTTCACTAGCAGCAATTTTTAAACTGTAGTTATAAGCTGTGTTGTTGTTTTTAAATTTAGTTCTTGCAAGGCCATTCTTAACAAGAAGTCAGAGACCAAATAGTACTGAGTAAAAGTGCATGGCATTTCAAGTTAATGAATGGAATTCCTTCCAAAGCATAAGACCCCCTCATAGCTACTAACTGGATTTAAGCAAATCTTAGGGTTTGCATTTTTTAAACTTAACACTTAGAGCAGGGGTGTCAAACTCACAGCCCATGGGCCAGATGTGTCACATGATGCCCATGCCTAGTTTAGCAAAGGGGGGGAAAGTTGCAATGCATCACGTGATGATGCCATGACAATGCAAGTTTGACACCCCTGACTTAGAGCAACAAAAGCAATTACTTTTAAAATGAACTGAGTCTCAGAGATGTCCTGAGATATGTAGAATTGCTATTAAAAATTACCAATACCAATATATTACCCACAATAACACCAATTTAGATCCTCTAGTTCAGGGGTCTCTAACCTTGGCAACTTTAAGCTTAAGTGGACTTCATGTCCCAGAATTCCTCAGCCAGTCTGGCTGGGGAATTCTGGGAGTTGAAGCCCACCAGGCTTAAAGTTCTGATCCTGATGACAGCTGATGACAGCTTGCCTGAGCTATTGTAGATAATTAAAACAATAAATTATTGTATCAGTACTGATCATGCTTGATCTCAAAGATGAAGGGGAGAAATTGGGAGATGAAAAAAAGACTATTTGGAAAGAAAAACAATACTTTCTTCTGTGTCTTACTCTAATAGAACAAAATTAAACAAAAGGATCAGAGGTATTTTTTGAAGAAAGAATGATGCAATTTAGCACCTGAAGATCTATTAAGGTCTGATCACCACCAACCCACAATTCTACAAAAAAGCAGGTGATACCTCAACAGAGGTAGCCACTTGACCTCATTTCAAAGAGCAAATGGAAACCATACCATTTAAAATAATCCAAAAACGAAACAAAGGCCTAATATAGATAGGATCTAGCATTTTAATCTGCAACAGATAAAAATTAATAGCAGCAGTACAAATATTAGAAATATATAATTGATTTCAAAATTTACCTCCCTTCAATTGAAGGAAACTTTTTTCACGTCCTTCTTTTAGATGAACAGGATGTTAAATCCCACCCAACAATTTCTCATCAGAATTGGCAGCGAAAGCCTGAGCAGTTCAGGATTCCCACTCCTGTCGTGACATACCCAATAATCAACACAACTGCAACAATGCCTAAACCAATCTGTTCTTGGATCTGTTCTCCCTCTTTTGGCATTTCTTCCAGATATCAGAACCAAGGGCTATGAAAAGGAGCAAGATGCAATATATATTTTGGACTGCTAAACAATGACTGTTGGTGAAGCTCAGTGACCAAAAGTGTGGATCACTATGGTTTCTTCTTGGCTGCCCACATGTAAATGGAAAAATCAGCACAGCATAACCAAAGCATGGAGCAGTTCTTAAAGCAATAAGATCAACCAACATAATTGTTTGCTTTTACAGATCACAAGGAGGCTGTCAGTTTATCATCTTACCGTGGTTTTTTCCAGACAGTGAAGCAGATGGTGGTGCTGGATTTCAAAGGAAGAACCAGATTTGCTAACAAAGGCCTCTTGTTCTTCACCAGATAGCTGTTGATATATTGAATATTACATTATTCTCATTTGTGAAGGAATGGGCTTTAAACTGGATTCTTGACTTTAAAAAGAGCCAACCACTATAATTGTCTACCATGGAAATATTAAATAGCATAAACTTTCCTTTTTTAAAACAAATCTGAGTTTACTTTTAACTAACTTGATATAAAAGTTGAGATAAGTAAGCCACTATATGTTTCAACATGACACTGACCATCTCAAATCAATCCTTAGTGGTTTTTAGACAAGTGAACTTTCCCCAATCTGATGTCCTCCAGATTGTGGGAATCAACCTCCTATGACACCTGGGAATTAAGAGAGTTGAGAGGTTCAACAGTTTTGGAAGTGAACTCCCTGAGGAGAAAATTAATAAACATTATTGCACTTGTTAGTTTATATCAATGGGGCCAATAAATACAGGATGAAAGCACTGATGTGAGAGATCCAGAAATAAAGCAACCATTCAGTGAAAAGCTGGACATGATTACTGTCAGTGCTATACTGAATAGAACTCTCTAGAACAGCAGTGGTGAACCTATGGCATGCGTGCCAGAACTGGCACACAGAGCCATTGCCCGTTGCTTTTCTGGGTTGGTCTTGTGTGCATGCACAGAAGTGCCGGAAACTGGAAGATCATGTGATCCTTTGGTTTCCAGCACACGGGTATGCTCACTTGCTCTCATTTTTGGCACTCAGTGCCAAAACGGTTCGCCACCACTGCTCTGGAATAATCCTGGGGAAGTTCATAGTATTTCAGTGAATAACCATAACAGTAAAATGTTAATTCTAATTAACAATTGAAAATATCCTGCCACAGTTTAAATGTGTGAAGTAATCAAGTCTTGCTTTCCTTTCCCCTTTTTTTTCCCTCTTCCAGGCTGTCCTTCCACTTGCATGTTCTTGTCAATAGGAGTGATTGTCATTTGAACTTCATTGCTTTAAAAGTTTTCTATGCTGCGTTATAGGAGAAAAAGACATTTCTGCCATTCAGCACCAAACCCATATCAATATTGCCACCCTCTACCAAATAGTATCTTAGAAAGTGTACAAAAATCAGTATAGCAGCAAGAAGCAATAAAGTCCTGTTAAATAAATGAATTCCTGTAAGTCAGGGAACAACTGAGCCACACTTAGTAAAGGAAATCGTTCTAAGAATTGTGCTAATAAAGGACTGGTGTTTTGATGATGTTGCTGCTGCTGCTGCTGCTGCTGCTGCTGCTGCTACTTCTGCAGTCAGCTACAACTCTAATATTTCTTAGGACAGCCTATGAGAATGGTTTAGTTAACTAGTTAACTAACTTTTGGATTTCTACTACACACTGCTTACTATGGGAAGTCCTCAATTTACAATCACTATTGGGACCAGAATTTCTGTTGCTAAGCAAGGCACTTGTGAGTCGCAATCAATTTTAGCACTTTTTGCCACAGTTGTTCAGTGAATCACTAAAGATGTTAAGTGAGGCATGAAGTTGTTAAGTGAACCCAGCTTCCCCGATTGAGTTTGCTTATCAGAAGAGGGCTGGATAGGTCACAATTAGCAATCACATGGCCCCCAAGATGTTGCAACCATCATAAAAATCTGCCAGTTGCCAAGTGCACAAATTTTGAACTTGTGGCCAAATGGTGATGGTCAGAAGGACGAAGACCAGTCATAGGTCACTGTTTTCAATGCTGTTTTAACTCTGAACAGTCGCTAAATGAATGATTGTAAGTCAAGGACTTGCTTGCAAGCCGGGATAGCCTTTTGGTTTTTTACCCATCTCTCCCCTTGTGGCTTGACCAGGGAGATGTCAGCTTGGGCATTCAACCTTGCCCCCCACCCCACCCACAGCCGTTATCATCTGCGGAGCAGCTAGGTGGCCGGCAGAGACAGACTGGCAAGGAAGAACTGCGAAGAACTGCCACTGTCCAGCTACACCATCTTTCCTCCCAAAAGAAGATCCTCTTGATGACTGGTTTAACATTAGTGCATGCTCTAATGTTGGACTTAATTGGGTTGTTTAAATTCCAAATTTTTAAATTGTATTGTATTTTAATTGGGTTGTAACTTATTAGGCTCTAAATTTACTTAAACGAATTATAAACTGTATTGAAATTGTTCTGATTGATGTAAGCCGTCCTGAGTCTTTGTGAGAAGGGCAGCCTATAAATAGAATAAATAAATAAATAAATAAAAATAAAGGACTACCTGTGCTCTTTAGTCCTATGGGAGTTGGCCCACGAGTTTTAATAATGAATAATAAAATAAATAATAAATTATTTCCTGCTCCAGGGATGTACTGGACAAACCCCCATGCCATGCAGAGAGTATGAAATAAAATCCAGAGGCGATCCATTAAGGGATGAAGAGGCGGAGAGAGTTTGAGCTGAACATTCCTCCAGTATAAGAGAGCTTAGAAGTTACTTAGTCAACATTTGAAATCTCTTTGAAATTAAAACCAGAAGTGATTTATGGTGGAGGTCAGAACAGCGTGTGAATTTTGTGTTTATGCATGCGTGTATCTTTGTATAGACATACACGTGTGGCAAGGTAAATAGCCCTCAGAGGACAATTTTAGACCTATGGGAACTATATGACAAACTCACATTCTCCATCATATATTAATTTGACTTTGCAGGTCCCAGAAACTCAGCTGGGACTTCTTGCCTCAACTGGACTTGCAAAGCTCTTGCAAGTTAGAACAATTACTCCTCCTTCTGCCTGAGGGTGACTGTCATGGTATATTGGAAAGCCGCCTGACATTTTCCTATATGAAACAGACAAAAGATTGCTGGGCTATTATTAAATAAATGATGTTTCTGGATATAGAACACAGACGCTCGTTACCTGCAGCTGGTTACTGAGGAAGCCATTTCGTTTGCTCTGCATATAAGCATTTGCACTCCCGGTCTTTGCTGCACGGATCCTTGCAAGCCGGGCTTTCTGGGGCGGGGGGAGGAAGAGGAAAAAGAAAGGAGCGTCACTTGCTTTTATAGCCCTCATATTGTTTTCAAAGAAAGGTAATACAGCTAATTGAAAAGATTTCTCAAGCTCTCTAATCACCAAAGGGTCTCTTTCAACTGGCTCTCCAGGTGCAGCGTTTCACATTTCCAATGCAAATGATCAAGAAGCATTCATGCCTCAGCAGGCAACAGCCCACAAGAACAATGCACGGGCTTTGAGTCCATTGACACCTTTTCACATTAGACAGATTGTTTCCCCATTTCTACAGTCAAGGTGATTGTGTCACCACTGATACCTGGAGACGAAGAACCCTGCGGTCCTATCGTTTTGCTTGCACCGTTTCTGAGACCGCCATAAAAAAACAAAAAAACAAAAACAAAACCTGGACAAGATGAGAAGGACTCGGAGCTGTTCAACAGCAGAGAAGCATCATATGTTGGTGATTCAGAAAAGTCTGACCTGCACAACCGAGTGAGAACCAAACCGATGGTTCTCTCTTTATCTGCCGGGAGGGGAATTTTTGAAAGCAGTGCATAGCGTAGAGCGGTTTAAGTTACTTTTTTTGGGTGTACTCCAGGGTACTAAAGAATTTGAACAAAGACTTCTCAAATGGTCTCCTTTGATTTGCCACTATCAAGGGAGTCCAGCAATTTCCATCTTGACACAGAAACAACAATTATAATTAATACATGGAAAATATGCTCTCTTCTCATTAGGCCAGAGAACACCATGAAGAAGTAAAAAGCCTGTGGACTGAGAAACGGCAATCTAAGGAAGTCATGCTAAATTAAATTCCCAAGGTTTTTTTACTTCATTTCCTTTCCTTTCCTTTCCTTTTTTTTTTAAAGACTCTGATGCCACAACTGAATAAATGGCTTTGCATTTTTGTCTTACGTGCTGAAACCTTATGAAAAAAAAATCCTTTTACAGCTAATAATGGTACAACTCTAATTAATCTACTATATTTCCAGTTTGGACTTTCTCTCTTGCAATTAGAAAGATGAGGGACATTTGTACCTTTACACCATAATTATAATAAAATCATTTAAAAGCAGTCATAAGATTGGGAGGCAAAAGAAGAAGGGGACGACAGAAAATGAGGTGGCTTCGATGGAGTCACTGAAGCAGTCGGTGCGAGCTTAGATGGACTCCGGGAGATGGTAGAGGACAGGAAGGCCTGGAGGAACATTGTTCATGGGGTTGCAATGGGTCGGACATGATTTTGCAACTAACCACAACAACAAGATTGGGAAAGGCAGGACATATTCTCAAACAAAATGAACTCTCTTGGATTACCTCCTTTGCTTGATAAGGAACACTTTATTTTAAATACAGCAATAGGATAAGGCTTTGAATAATATACTATTTTGTTTTTAAGATACAATGAAAGTTTCCTTACAGAGTGTACTGGTTGCTTCTGAAGATGCTTAATTAACTTCAGTTAAGTTACAAATATAAAGTGGTGCAGAAAACAATATTGGGTCTCTTCCTTGATTTAGACATAATAATTATATACCCACATGGCTAGTTCATTGATACTGTGTTCTGAATTTATCTACAGCAAATACATTGTATTAGATATGATGGTAACCTAGAGTGGGCTTACAGTAGTGAAGGTAGAGCTCCTGGGTTCAGTCCGTCAATAGCTAGGAAAATGCCTAACTTGACTTTGCAGATGGTGTTCTCTTGTCTGTTGTTAGGCCACTGCAGCCTACTCATGGATACTCTGGGTTGTACGGGGCCTTCGTTCTTGATGCAACTTTGGAGAACACTCTTCTGCAGCTTCAACTATGTGAAATCTGTTCTCACATGGTTTTGACAGGTTCCATGCAAGAGTACAGCCATCTCACCCAACTTCCAGAAGGTCTGGAGGCCTCACAAGAGCATACCTCCTTCTCGTATGGTATTCACAGCTGCTGAAAATTGTGTGAGAATGTGCTTTCAATTATAGTTATTGTCATATGTTGGTGAACACAAGCGTGTCGTCTTAAATATTGTGGTACGTCACTTTTGACATACCTGCCATAGTTTCGTCATCACTGGCTTAGAGTTTTGTACAGATTTCACAGATTTCTATTGCAAGTCTATTTAGGAAAACAAAATTACAATTTTGTTTTCCTAAATTTCTTGCACCCATAAAGCAAAAATTCCTGTCCTACCCCCCAAATCCTATAAGATTTCAATATCCCAATTCTCTCTATTTCAGTGGGCAGAATTCTTCCCTTTTTCTTAGCTATCACCTGACCCTTTAGACTTAAAGTACTTGATGCTATGAAATTAATCATGGAAAAGAATACAAAGCCCCAAATCCACCATGATTTTCCTCTTATTATTCTGCTGCACCAAGAAACTGAGAAAGAAGAAGAGAGAGATAGTCTCGACTTTCTTCTAGATCAACTTGGCCATGGGAGCAGGAAAGACACTACGTTCTTATCAATAATGGAAGTTAACAGAGTGAGATTCTAATAATTACCATGTCATTACAAATGGAGTCTGAAAAAGTTTTCACATATTCTTGGTTTTTTTTTTAAAAAAATTCTTAATCCCATATTCTTAATCCCTTAAATGTGGTAATTATTAAGAATCTACAGAAAATGATCTTGGTATGCGTGTTTTTGCAATTTCACTTTGCAAAATTTAAATTGCAAAAGGCAGACTCAACTTTGGACTTCGATGAACGAAGATCATGGGCAAATCACTTTTTCGTTTCTTTCAAATTCTAGACTACAAATCCCTTCTCAAACTGATTGTTTTTTAAAACACAGAAAGATAATAACCAAGGACCATTCTTGAGAGAGTGAGAGACTGAATGATGTTTGGAGCCAAGATCTAAGGAGATATCAGGGTAAATCAATAGGAATATTAAATCAAGAGTTGTGGTGGTGCCATAGTTAAAATGCAGTACTGCAGGCTACTTCTGCTGCCTGCCGAATGTCTGCAGTTTGGCAGTTCGAGTCTCACCAACTCAAGGTTGACTCAGCCTTCCATCCTTCCAAGGTCAGTAAAATGAGGGGCCAGATTGCTGGGGGCAATATGCAGAGGTGGTATTCAGCCAGTTCCAACAGGTTCTGGAGAACCAGTAGCGATATTTTTTTTTAATTGAAAAGTTTTACAAATACATTTTCAAGTTTGCATCCCACCCATAAGCCCCC
>JANHFR010004679.1:162380-173971 GCA_032468015.1 Mimophis mahfalensis | reverse complement strand
GACAGGAAGGCCTGGAGGAACATTGTGCATGGGGTCGCGATGGGTCGGACACGACTTCGCAACTAACAACAACAAGAACAAATTCCAGTAATCCAGTTTGGACGTGATCAGCTCTGACCTTATCAGGAATAAATGTTCAAGCTGATTTGAATGAACTACCAAATCCAGACCAATCAATTTTATAATCTGTTGGTGTACATTGTTGGTGGCTTTATCCAATCATAGCAGCTTGCCAAGAAGCAAAGACACCAGCTATGCAGACTGTAAAATTGATTGATCTGGAGTTATGTCTCAGAACCAGCTTGAAACCTTCAGGACCAAGAACAGTTCTGCCTTGTAGGAATTATTACATTTTTCTATTTATTATTCTTACCCCCATCCCCACCCAGCCAATTACTGCTAGCAAGCATTAATGACCTTCCTTGGTAGTAGATGAAAATGAGAAGAACAGTTATAACTCATCCAAATATGGATGACAGTCCAAATCTCTTGATTGACTTAATATTGTTATGAGATAATACGGGCAACAAAACTGAAACACCATGTCCCAACATGGAAAGGCCAGAACGTAAGTCCCAAGCACTGTTTTCTGAAAATGACCTTTAGGAAAATATTGGATAATAAAAATGCACATCTGAGGTTCATTTCTAAAAAGCAGTTCAGAATATTATTTTGGCCAATGGTACCTCTGAGATGTCCAACAGAACCAATATGGACAGACTACCCTTAAACACTATACTTTCCAATACACATACACACAAACTTTTTCCCTGAACTCTGTGCCAATCATTATGGTTGGTGTTAGCACTGGCTGTTTGAACTAATCAACTTTTCTTTTGCTGATTAACCCACTGATTAAAGACTCACAGTCCTACAGTGATCCACTGGCTTTTTTAAAAATTAAAACTGCAAACTATTTCAGAAAATTTTATCAAGCATTATAAATCCCTTCAGGACACAGAAACCTACTTAATGTTAGCAGGTAAGATTTACACCTCCCTGAAATTTAAGGTCCCTTTTCATACTGCACAACTAAAACGTTCAGCTGAACTAACTATAGCTTAGTGTTCTCTTCCCCATCTATTTATTAAAGTCAGATACCAAATTTACATTAACATCAAACATACATAAAATATAAAACTGCTAGAGAGAACATAAGATATATTTTAAATTTTGATGTTGATGCCAAAGTTTTGTTTAAGATATTTATGTTACCTAAAAAAGATAATAAATTTCACAGAAGGCTCACTATCCTACCAGCTTTCCATCAACCAAGTCTACAGGGAAAGCTAAAAGTGCCAAAAGGGAAAAATTAAAGCAAACAGAAATACTGCTGGATAATAAATCTTCAAAACCACTAAACATTATTAAAGTATGTTTAAGATATCCATAATTTTAAATCATATGGAGAGAGAGAGATTCCAGTTTTTGCATTTATATAAATTGGAATTGTGTCTGTATTGATTCTAGGACAGACATAAGAAATCATCCATGTAACTTTCTTTTTGTCTTTTTTTCTGACATGGAGATCATCTGCTTTATAAGCATTAACAATAATTCTCCTAGAAAGGATTTTGAACAGAGTAGTTAATATGAAGAATGATATGATTTAGGAATGCTTAGCTTGGATCACTGACAAATAGAGGTGAAGACAGTTCCCCTGTGAACTGCTTGCCAATAAGTACCTACTGCTGGGTAAACCAACATACATCTTTCTCTAGATTTGTAGAGTGCACAGGAAATAGTTTCAGAAGAAAGGAACAGAAGTTCTATGAATCCAATCCAATCTGTTCACCCACAAATCTACTGAGTTCTTTGGTTTTCAAAAATAAAAAGGTGGATATGTCTGGACTAATTGTATAAAAATTGAGCTCTGGGTAGTCTAAAATAAATGGTTACATAAGCATCAGGAAGCAAAATGTTGAAATCCAAACCCTCTCCCTTCGGTAACCTTGGACAAGTGGGAATTTTAAAATATATTTCATCAGTGCAGACAACAGTCTGAAAATCTCTCAAAGGCATAGTGGAAGCTAGGTTCTGTCAGTCTCAGGTCAGCAAAGGGACATAGCATTGATTATTAGAACTCTTGAAAGTTTCAACAGGGTACTTTAATTCAACATGGTTTCAGTCGAAGGACTTTCTCAGAGCAGATTTTCAAATTAAAGTGGAACCCTGTTCAATACAGCAAATTCAATTAGGTGGCTTGAACTGCAGATTTGATTGCTGTTCTGCTCCTTTGGAGAGTTACAGACAAAAATACAGAATCACAGCTTCGCTTCCACAAATGGCAGACGTTGGTGGGTAAGTTGGTTGACTAAGGAGTGTGGAGGTTTCTCTAATGTTGAAAGGAATCATTGGCTAGCAAATTTTATCATCTCACCTTATCAAACATTTGTGTACAGCCAAGGCTAATATCTCTTGCACAGGCTTCTGATGTTAAAATTTCTATCGCTCCTTTTACCCAGCACTTCAAGGGGGTGTATATATTGCTCTCTGTGAGGTAGATTGGATTGAGACAAATAATTAATCCAGAGTTTAACTCTGAGCTAAAGTTCAAAACTCTGAAACTCAGTGAGTTTCCATAGCTAAGGATGGCCTTGTATCTGGGTGATCCAGATTCCAAGTCTCTTGTTTTAATCTTTACCTCAAGCTGTCTCCTTTTTATGCACTAGTAGGACTACTACTAGTGCTTATTATGCTTATTATTATGCACTGCTCAAGTGCTTATTAAAATTAGTGATAGACTAGCTTGGTCTTAATTTGTAATTAGCCCATAAGTTATTATTTTTTCAATTTACAAATTCATCCCTGTGTGTACTACTATACCCCATGGTGGAGCATATACAATTAAAATATGATTACAATTTCTCATAAAAAGCCACATTTAACAGAAATAGAGGAATAAAGTATCATGCCAAAAGCAAACCCACTGTATTCTAAGGAAGCAGTACAGCCAAAAGAGAATTTAAATTATAATGGAAAACATACTGGAAGTTAGGAAAGTTAATAGAAAAGAATCCTTCTCTAACGACCACATTTTGCTGTAATTACTATTTCCAAGCACATAACAAGGAAAGCACTTTAATAATGTGAGGACAGTTCTGAATCCTTAAGTGGAATCCTGGAAATTATTGAGCATCATGAAATAACATTCTGAAATTGTTTGTGCTTGTCAACAAAGTGTAATATATAGTAGAGTGACAATTTCCTATTTCTCCTCACTTGTTCTTTGTTCACAGCTTGACCTGAACCCACCAGAGGCAAAGAAACAAGGCAGTTACAATGTTATATGTTGTTGTCACGGAAGGACTTCTGTATTAATTGGTTCCTGTGGCAGAGCAATACACGAACTGAAATAAAATCAATTCACACATGTGCATTTGTATTTTTCTTGTTAAAAATTAAGGCAGCTGGCATCTGAACCTGGGCAAGGACTGAGAGTCTTAACTGCACACACAGTTGTTCACACACACATCCCTATTCCATTGCACCCCATCCCTGTTATTACTTGTAGGATTTGCATCTGCTATCTGAGGTATACAGCCCAAAAGTAGAACAGCCATACAATTATCTTTCCTTTTGAGATATAGATCTTCTCCGGGGAGTCAATATTTTCTATTTTAGCTTCAAAGCAAAATTGCAGTAGCCTTCTCCTATCTCATATGTATTTCCTGGGGCAGATATATTTATTGTTGGATCAAGTCAACAGCAACAATGAAGTTGGGTATCTGTTTATCATACTGCACATATCTTTTTAAAGCTGTCTTGGCAAATAATACAGCATTCCCAATTGATCTGTGCAGAATTACATTGAACAATGGAAGTTATACCCCAGCCCATTGAAACATTTCTTTTCAAACATCAGGGAGTTTTGCACTACAGTGTAATGGCTTCTTTGCATGTTAAGTACCCTCTTAAGTTAGAAAGAATAATAATATGCACCAGCATGTTGCAAACGAATAATCCTCTTTCAATTGGTCCTGGGATAAAGAATAAATTCTTAGATAAGGATTCTAAAATATTTAAATATGCACACACACAGTTTTATAATGCCCTACACTTGATTTAATACCACCAGCCAAAGTGCTTTAAGGTATTACTTTGATCAGATTTGCAGACTGAACTTGATGATAATAGCTATGAAATAACTTTTGTTAATAGCTATAGAAACTTTGCTGAGACAATATGTGCAATCACTTTCTAATAGCAGCTTCTGAAGTCTGATAGCAGTGGCAAGCCATAGTATATCCCATCATTTTTATATTGTTAGATGTAGTTAAATGTAGGTCTTTCATAACATTAACAGGCAAATATGCCAAATTCAAATTTTACATTATTGTATATTAAAGACTGCTCTTAGCCAGAATGATTAACATACTAAAATAGGGATTATTTTGAATTTTAATAGAAGATGTTAACAGATAGCTCAAAAGTTGTAATCTATGATTTAGTGCATCAGAAAAGCAAAACTTGCAGAAAAACTAATAGAGCTGTCAAAAGCTGAACTTGATTTTGAACAGCCAAAAGTTGGTTGCTTTATGCGAGTTATCTATGTAAATAATATAGTGTTCTTTTTTTAACAAGACAGGTAATATAACTTTAAAGTGTTACAAAATATAATCTGTAATGCAAACACTGGGTATGCTGAAAGCTACTTAAACAGAGCATCCTAGACTCTGGAATGATAAACATACATTTGAAGTCAGTCTCAATCCAATACAGCTAATCCCAAATGTCAGCTCAACAGAGTAATGTAGCACTGAAGATAATACAAGTGACTTCTAGAAATATGTCGTAACTGAAATACACTTAAAAAAACATGCTTGCATATATGAAGAACTACATTCATACTATTTGCAATTAAATAATCTCAAGTATAGGTGCTCAGAATTCCTGCTAAAGTAAGTTTAGAAATTCTGATAATGGTTAACAGCAGTTAGCATAAAACAGTTTCATATATTTGGCTCCACTAGTCATTCTGAAATCCATCTTATCAGAACATGAATATCCAGCCCCCAAAAAGGGGATCCTTTTAATATTACAGTGGGAAGAGAATACGAAAAACAATTATAAGCAAGAAAATATATAATTATGAATCTCTGCATATACTTGCCAAAGCATTTCCAGTAAGATATTGAATAGGGAGTCACAAATCAGATTTACGGTAGTAATTTATCCTGATACTTTGTTCTGAGACATAGGCAGATGCCATTCAACAGCTGGAAACATTCAGGAGAGATTGTGTTTGAGGTCAAATGATTTGAAGAGGGGCTGGGTAATCTTTGCTGAGATATATGTAATTAAACTATTAAACTTTGCTATTAACAGCTATTGCCCTGCTATGCTGTTTTGCTAGTGTTTCTTCAATTATTTAGTTTGCTTGACTGGCTCTAAGTGATCAGATGCACTTACTGTACTTTCTGCTGGGCACTAAACATTGAGATCTCTGGGAAGGTCCTATAATTAATTTTGTATCGGTAATAGGTGAAACGAACACACTGATGTCTCGATGTAGGAAGGTAGCTGTGTTAGGTCTTTGATGACCAGAAGCCGGGGATTTGGAAACACCGTTTCTGATAAACCCATTTGATTATAAGTCAGATCCTGAAGGCCTGCTCTTTTTAATCAAATGCATTTGTCAGAAAAGATGCTACCAGACTCCTGATTGATTCCATCCCAAAGATTTTCTTATTCCCTAAACAAAAGGTTCCTGTGATATAGGAATATTAAACCTGAACAAAACCTGAAATTTTGTTTGTAAAACAACAAGCATTTTTTTTACCTCTTTGTATATTGTTCATAAAAAATTTATAAAAGCTGTATTTCAAATCCAATAAGAATAACCAGAAATTTGAATAATTTAAAAAGATTGCTTTGAGAAAATTATCTAACAGAACACCACACGGTGATTCAAACTATAACCACAGGAAAAAGTTCTAGTGAAATAATAATCTTAAGGAAATGGAAGGATGGTTGAAAACATGAGTACAAGGTTGAGCCTGAAATTAGAATCCAAAAACTGA
This sequence comes from Mimophis mahfalensis, assembly GCA_032468015.1. Lineage (NCBI taxonomy): Eukaryota > Metazoa > Chordata > Lepidosauria > Squamata > Mimophis > Mimophis mahfalensis. Next base: position 167,948 of record JANHFR010004679.1, on the reverse strand, counting down.
ATGATGGAACTAAACATATTGTTTATTCTGTTTCAGTCAGGTTTACCTAAAGCTCACTTTTCTTTCCAAAATTGTTTGCTGAAGTAATATAGAGAGAAAACTACTTTTATATAACTTGTCCGGTGCTCTAATCATCACATTACATATGTCTGGTGAGAAATAAGTAATACGTTGCAGAAAGCTATGAAATATTTATGCTCAGATATATAAATGATTAAATAACATAGTACTGTACATTCTGGCTTTGCTAAGATTCCACCATGGTGTGTTACAGATTTTTCTACAGATGTACTTTTGAGAAGGATATATCTGGTATAACACTGCCTCCCAACCTATTTCTAACACTTTTGAAGAGATTCTTAAGCCTTAAAGCAACTGAAACTATGAACATCCTTCTAAAATAATCTGTGTTTTATCTTTGAATAATATTTTATTTTGGTTGCAACTATTGTTTTCTCTCCACACACAAGAGGATATTATGAAATGCAGCTCCTGAAAAGCAATTCCCTGTGTAACTAACTGCAGTTGTTTGCAGAGCTGTTCTCCTCCAGAGGCATCCTTGGGGAAGAATCCCCGCCCCCCAAAAATCATGATAGTACCTGCAATTAAAGTTTTGACCCATTTTTACAGGCATCAAAAATAAGACATACATTAAAAATGGAAGGGCTTTGATACTATGGTTGCAGCTACATCCTGACTTTATGTGACATTTCCACCTTTTTATTGCTACAATAGATTCAGTAGCACACCGTAACAAGCAAGTTTCTTTCGTGCTATTTTCAGTGTTAACAAATTAACAGAAATGATCAAATCTTCCAAAAACTCCCACATAACATCAGGGTTACTGTAATAATCAAAGATCTGCCCCAAATAGGAAAAAAAAATTCTAAAAATTAAATATTTTGTGCAGTTCTTGTACCATAAATACTTCCAGAAATATGAAAAAAGGACTTCAAATCATTCCTAAATATATAAAGATACTTTAAAGTTATGTTAGCAATTTGAACCACAAGAGGAAACATTTTATCATGCTTGGTGGATATGTAAAAAAGAAAAAATTTAAATTCAAACACAGATTGAATTTGATTCAGAAAATTTTAAAAACGAATATGCATTTGAGGGCAGAAATACTCTCTTGAGACTAATAGTCAAATAGTTGGAAAAATTTCATGGAATTTTGTTTTTGTATATGATAACTACAGCAAGACTATTGTATGCACAAAGATGAAAAATGTTGACAATGCCTACAATGCAGGATATTTGGTGAAGATGATAAAATGTTTCAAGATGGCCAAAATAATTGGTTTGAACAAAGAAAAGACAAATCTACATTTATTGCTGCATGGAAAACTCCTATGGAATTTTGTAATTAAAATTTTCAAAAACTGAACTTATGATCTGTGTTTTTTATTATTAGATATGATACATTATACAAAGAAGAGAGATATGATATAACTTTAGAGAATGAGGTAAATCTATCATTGTACTTATAACTGCAGTATAGAAGATTCAAAAGCATTTCTTTGTAATTCCTTTTTCTTCCATTTTTCTTTTCCTTTTGTTTTTCTTCCTTGCTTTATATTACTCTGTATTAGTGTGAGAGGACCGACTGCCTACAAAATGACCAGCACTTGTCCTGTCCTTTTAGGCCAGAACCGCAATTGTTGGCAGAAGTTAAGGCTAGTACCTTGGACAGCTCTATTATGTGTTTATATTTCTTTCAATCAACTTCTACGTATATGGGCAAGTAATCTGTTTTATGTAGAGACACCAGTCTTGATAAAAGAAGATTAGCTGAGGAGACTTCTAATTTATTAACCTTGCCAGTGCTGAATCGGCAATATATACAAAGTGGAAACCTTTTAGAAGAATATAAATGTATTTTAAGCATATTTCTTATCTCCGTATTTCTATCTTTGTATGAGGGTGCAGTGTATAAGTGACATGATGTATAAGGGACATTTGTATAAGGGATGTGGTGGCTCAGTGGCTGAGATGCTGAGCTTGTCAATCAGAAAGGTCGGTAGTTTGGTGGTTCGAATCCAGAGTGCTGTGTAATGGAGTGAGCTCCCGTTACTTGTCCTAGCTTCTGCCAACCTAGCAGTTTGAAAGCATGTAAAAATGCAAGTAGAAAATTAGGGACCATCTTTGGTGGGAAGGTATACAGTGTTCCATGCACCTTCAGTGTTTAGTCATGCCAGCCACATGACCATGGAGATGTCTTCGGATGGCGTTGGCTCTTTGGCTTTGAAACGGAGATGAGCATCATCCCCTAGAGTCAGGAACAACCAGCATCTATCTGCAAGGGGAACCTTTACCTTTTATGAGGGTGCACTATATTGTTACAAGCAACACTTTTCCAGAGATACCTCAGAAATAAACTTGGTCACCCAATTGTACTCTTGCTCATGAACATGCCAGAAAGTTCCCTTGCTTTTAGTTCTGATGGAGAATGCTATTTTAGTCCATTTCATTCTTCCACAACAGCCATTTTAATTGAAGGAAAGAGTTAAGGGTCTACAGACAACTTGTGACAAATTGTTGACTTAGTTAAGGAAAGCTGGAGGGAACTGAATTTTTTCTGTGGCTGTTCAGAGCGAGACTTGTGTATGACTTTCTGCTACAGGTACAATACTGTGCGCCACTGTTTGCTAGGGTTGTTTAGGTAGGCATGGCTGAGGTGACAATCCTCTATCTTAAATTTGCACATTTTTTTGTGATTCCCAACTGTATAAGGTAATATTTTCTTTTATTCCATTTCTATCTATTGTTATGGGAATATCTTCATCACATTACAGTTAATATTTTATTTTCTCATTATTGACATGAAAACAGATTCAAATTTTGAACATTTGTATGTACAGTTGAACCTCGGTTTATGACCACAATCCATTCCAGGATTGCGGTCACGAGCTGAAGTGTTCGTATCCCGAAGCGATGCTTCTGTGCATGTGCAGAAGCCAAAATGGAATGAAAACTGGCATATTTTTCTTTTTTTCTTTTTTTAAAATAATCTTTACTTATTTACAAGTTTAAAAACAACTACACAAACACAAAAACTAACACAAAACAGATAAATACCAAAACATATACATCCACATATGGCACTAAAATCCTCATACAGTAATAACATGACTAACATGTGAAGAAAACTGAGTACATACAAAAAAGAAAGCAATAGCTACCAAACATTCTTAATTAATATGACATGCGTATATACTCCTATTTCATTACAGCCTATTTCATTACAGCCAAACAACAAGAGAAAACGGAGTAAATTGACTCCGTCTTTTCCTCTTACTATTTTCATTATCTAAATGTGGATTAACGTACAGTATATTTTACCAAATATATTCCTGCGAGCATATTTTTCATTCACAAGCTGAGCTTTGGATTGGAAACCAATCCAAAACTTGACAGGATTTTTGGATTGGAACCCGAAGTGGTTGTGAACCGAGGTTCCATTGTACTTTCTTTCAGGTATGATAATAAACAATTTATGACTTAGACTGCCATATGATTTCTTCCTGCAAGTCTATGCCCTTTACCCTTTCCCTGAGCATAAACAAGAGTCCCTAAATTATACCTATAAATGCTACAAAATAAACCATTACTTTCTTTCTTAGAAGAAATACCTTCTTCATAAATAAGATCTGGTATTCTGAATGTAGTTCCAAATACACAGGTGCAGCAGCCCAGAGTTGGCTGAACTCAGAAAGCTAAACAGGGCTGGCCCAGTTAGTTTTTGGAAGGGAAAAACCAGGGCATCTGAAAGCTATTGTCTAGACTGGGAAATCGGGGAAAAAAGAGTATCCCCGAAAAAGGCAATGACCAATTACTTCTGTGAGAACTAGTTTGATGTAATAGTTAAACTGCCGAGCTAGAAACTGGGAGACCCCGAGTCCTAATTCTAGTCCCACTTTCAGTTTACTCTCTCGGCCTGTCTCAGTTCTAGGAAGCAGTCAGTGACAAGCTACTTCCAAAATTTTGCCAAGAAAACGGCAGAGACCATGCAGGCAGTTGACAGGAGTCAACAATGACTTGAAGAGACAAATGTATGCCCTTACATTCTTTCTTTCACACACAATTCTGTACCGTTGTGAATAAAAAGTACTTGACCATGTCCATGAAGCCATCAGTAAACTGAGCCCAATAAAAAATATTGGTAAAATGCCCCAGACAGTCAAGAGCATCCTACAACAGCAACTTTCTTTTTTTCCTTTAACTTTGGCCCTGAAATACTATTTTCCTAGACTGAGTGATGGAATAATGTAACCTTGTCTTCTGTATACCTCACAGATTCTTTCCTCCATGTTCTGTTGCATGGATGATTATAAAATCAACGTCATTTCCTGAAGATGTTATTGCATTCCTTGCAAGACAAAATTCCCAAAGCAACAGTTGTATATTCAGCATAATTACACTTGAGATAATGTAAGAATAATGACATTTTACTTTTCTTCTTTACCCCTACTGAGACATAATTTATCTACTTATTATAATCTTCTAAACGTCCCCTCAACAACATCTAAGCTTATTATAATCAATTCTGGGGGGGAAATGTAACTCTTACAGTAAAATATTTCTCAAAAATGGGTCTTAAAGTTTAAGTAGAATTAAGAGAAGGGAGAAGGTACATTCCTTGTGGTAAAGTAATTGGCAAGCTATTTCAGATTTCCTTTAAACTTTTCAGTCTGTTGAAAAGAGGCAATGTTTTAGGACTTGTCCTTACAATTTATCACTCAGACACAGCAATTTTTAGTTTTATATATAGCTCCTAATGCATGTGACTTCCACTTTACCTGTTTTCTAGTGGGGGGAAATGAGATAAATCTCCCTGAAGCCAGATATTTTCCAAAAGACTTCCACCTTATTAAGTGAGCACCAAGTTCTCATTAGTTCTCATTCTTCCCAAATAGAGACTTCTGCCATGCATATCAGTAAAAATAAATCAAATAAAAAACAATGAGGAACATGCAAAGATAATTTTTATAAGTGCAGTACAAATCTAAGGCTCCTTAAGTACTTAAGCTTCCTTAAGCAGTTGCTGCTCTTCAATCTTAGATATGTCTAGGTTCTTATCAGCAAGCAGACTATACCTAATATTTCCCAACATGGGCAAGTTGAAAAGTGTAGACTTCAGCTCTTAAAAATCTTAGCAGCAGCCATGCTGGCTTGGAATTCTGGTGCTCGACTCATCTGCTACGCAGGTGATTATTATATATTTCTGCATGCAGAGAATATAATGCTAATTTAAAGTTAATAGTTCACATCAGAGTTTTAAGGACTAAGTTTTAATTCAATATTCATTTTGGATGAGTTGAAATAGTGGCTTTCATAAATAAAAAGGATTGATGTGGCCTTTGTCATAGCTGATAATGTAAGAAAACTGATTTAACTATACTTTGTTCCCCTTAAGAAAGGCAACATTTTTCAGGCATTACCTTTGCTGTTAGATATTCACAACTTATCTTTATTTAGGGATATAAAATTATTTTGGAGCCTTCATTTAGGTTGAATGTTTGCTTCTACTCAATGCTTATAGGAGGACTTCAATTTGAATATATA
>JANHFR010004676.1:29009-40403 GCA_032468015.1 Mimophis mahfalensis | reverse complement strand
GCTCGGGCAGGGCTGAAGCCATGCAGCTGGGAGATAGGTACGTGACAAACAAGCCCAACTGGACTCTGTGCCCCCACCATATAAAAAGAGACTCACAAATCATGTTATGATTTGCATGATTGATGGATCCTTATTTAAGACGAAGGTGGGTTCATTTTGATGGCTTCTACAGCAATTCCTTTAGATTTGCAGCTCAGAAAGGGAACATATAAGGCCTTCGTGAAAATATAGGAAAAATGAGAACATTGCAATGCCCATAAGGTTCACCCCAGAAGGAAAAGGAAAGTTACTTGGCCAAACTTCAGCTCCACTGACAGATCAGTTGGTTTGTGGCAGGAATACACAAGTCCCGAGTTCAGCCAGCAGTTGAAGGCTAGCACTTAATAGGCTAGAAGAAATCTCCCCTGTGCCCAAAAACCTCGGAAAACTGCTGTCAATTAAGATAGAATGTGGTCTGTTAGCTGGACCAGTGATGTGATTCAGCAGCACCCAAGACAATTACTTATCTATCGCAAAAAAAAAAAAAAAAGATGTCTACATTCTCTAGCAAATTTGCCTGGAACCAAAATGTAGGCAGAGCAAGCAGATTTGACTTGCAGATTGCTGCACTTGGTAACTGATTCACCAGTAATGGAAGGTTTCATTCAGATATGTTACATTATTTCCTTCCATGTTTGGTATTTCATGGCCTAATGAGAGGAAAAAAATGATTCATCTACCAAAGGTAATAGTTATCATGCATTAACCCCACGGATCTTTGTGAATTCACAAGCGCTTGCTGATGATGTCCACTAGTTATGTCGCATAGTTCTAAATCTGTGCATGGATTTTAATTAGGAGATCAGGACTGACCTCGAAATGCATCACCCCAAATACAAAAACAAGAAAATGTGACAGTCAAGAGTCAAAGTTTGAAAAATTGACCCCAAACATAAGGTCATTGACCTGTCAGCTCTACACCTTCCGAAGCTATTCTACGCTCTTATTTTTAGACTTTGCTCTATTTTCATGACATTGAAGAAGTCAATGGAGAAGGCCTAAGAGCTAAAATCATCCTGATGGTGGGAAATAATAACAATTGTACTGTAAAATATCTGATGAGCATCAGGTTGAAGAAGTTGGGACATGAATCCAGATGCAAACCCATTAATGAAAGGTATAAACGTTAGAAAAGTCTGACCATCACTGCCTCCCTGGAGAAAAACAGAGGGGTCAAATCAAATATTTATAATTATAAGTGAAGTAGTGAAGGGACGAGATCTTGTAGAGAAGAGATTGACTGAGAAGGTCCCACAAAATACTTCTGAAGGAATCTACCCTATTGTTCACTCATATCTTTAATAAATCACTGAAGATGAGTTACATTCCTATTGCTTCAAATGCTCTACTATAATCCCAGTGCTAAGAAACTTGAATGACTACAGACCAGTTGCTTTGCCATCCGTAGTTATGAAAACCTTTGATAGGCTAGTGGTGGCCCACCTGAAAACCATCACGGATCCGCTGTCATAGACCTCTTGCAACTTGCCTACAGAGCAAATAGATCAGCAGATGATGCTGTTAATATGGCACTGGACTACATCTTACAACATCTTGAATCTACAAGGACCTAAGCAAGGGTCTTTTTTTGTAGACTTCAGCTCGGCATTCAATGCAATCATTCCAGATGTTCTTCTGACTAAACTGACTCAACTAGCTGTGCCTGATCACACTTGTAAGTGGCTCATAAGCTTTCTAACAGACAGGAAGCAGCAGGTGGAGCTAGGCAAAATCATATCAGATACCTGCACAATTAGTACAGGTGCCCCCCACCCCCAGGGCTGTGTTCTCTCTCCATTACTCTTTTCTCTATATACCAACCACTGCATCTCAAAGGATCCCTCTGTTAAAGTACTAAAATTTGCAAATGATACAACAGTGATTGGTCATCAAAAAAGCACAACAAAGAATGTTCTTCTTGCACCAACTCAGAAACCCAAAGAGCTGCTGATACAATTCTACAAAGGAATGATTGAGTCTCTCATTTGTAGAGTATCTCTATTGCTGTCTGATTTGGCACAGTAATCAAACTAGACAGACACAGACTTCAACGGACAGTTAGGACTTCAGAAAATATAATTGCAACCAGCCTGCCTTCCATTTACTGTGACCTGCATACTACATGAGCCAGAATGACAATAACTATAGACCCCTCACATCCTGCACATAAACTGCTTCAAGTTCTTCCCTCAAGATGACACTATAGGGTACTGCACACTAAAACATCTAAACACAAAGACAGTTTTTCCTTCATGCTATCACTCTGCTAAACAACTAATACCCCGAACACTTGTCTACTATGTCCTAAGATGTTAAACTGTCTAGTAGGGGTCTGTTACCTATTATCCTTCTCATCTTTTTATCACCTACTACCTGTTGCCTTAGCTTCTTAGGACTATAACATTATTGTTTGCATCTCATGATTTATGTTTATAGCCTTTGTTTAGTATCCTAGTATGATTTATGTTGTTTATTTAGTATCCTAGAAACGTCACTGAGTGGTGTACCTTATGATTTGTGATGATTGTATTTTATGATTATGACCATGATTTATCTCTTGTTGCTTGTATGTGCACTGAGAGGTTATGCACCAGAGGCAAATTCCTTGTGTGTCCAGTCACACTCAGCAAGCAAAGAATTCTGCTCTATTCTGCAATTTTTTTTGAAGTTCTGCAATTTGCCACATGTGGCTATGGAAAAAATAGTTCATTTATTTTCACCTTCATGGGAAAATAAATTAGTAGTCAAGTGATCAAGGAGCCATAACTAGTGAGAGGCATGAGGCTTCCTGTTAGGAATTTGACCATTTCCTAACTAGCTGGGAAGGAAACATATAAACCACCACTGTATGTTTGTAGTGCAAAATGTGTTATATTGCTGTAGTTTTTGTATTGCATCATACTGTTTCCTGATTGGCTAGCTCTGTTAGCCAATGTCCTTAACAGGGAGCTAGAAACTTGGTTTGTTCTCTTTGCTGTCTGATCTCTCTCTCTGATCTCTGTGATCGGTTTGGTGGGTGGTTGTTAACTGTGAAGGTAACTAAGGGTTTGCTACTGTTTGCAACTCAGAAGAACTATTACTGTGTATGACTGAAGAGAACAGGTAAGAAGACTGTATTATCCTTAGACTATAGTTTTGGCTATCTATGATTTATGAACCTGGACTGTTTATTGGACTTTGCTTTGCTTTACCGAAAAGTAAACCATAATTCCCAATTCAGTGTATCTGTGGTTATTGAGTTACTGTGCTTATTCATAGCTACTTTCAAACTTCCATGTACACACCCTTGCCACTCAAGGATTCCTTAACACTTCCGAAGTAACTTCTCCTCCCCAGATTTTGTTTATGAATGCAATAATAAATTGAAATAAGAAACCAATCCTCCATCTCTAAGAGCATTCCTACTCTGATGTTTGAAGAAGCTGAAGTTTCTCAACGGGACTACCTATCAGTAAATGAAGCGAGGTAGCAGAGGACAGATGGCGAAAAAAAGTCAAAATGGCCACTTCGAAGACATAATCAGCTGCCATCTTGAGTGTTTGGGAACATCCCGGCTCAGGAGGAGAGAACTCTGTAGCCAGGTTTCTACATGGAACAAGTTATAGGTTGAAATGTTTTTTGATGATAAGAAATCAATTATTTGCTATTGTTCCCATGAGTAAATCCCATCAATCCTAAAGTGCCAACTTTTTGAAAACATTGGTCAGAAGACTTTAATCTCTCTGAAAGATCTTTCTATCACATTCCTTTTAGGGAGCTTGCTTAGTAGCAATTTCCTTCAGGGGCTGAAAGAACTGGACGCTGTCATTTCTTTCAGACCAGCACAAACAGGCTAGAGCAATAATTACTCTGTAAATCACCTTTCCATCCCTGGATTTCATCTTTCATGTTGGAGGAGACTGGAAACCCACCCAGAATATATATTTATGTTGCTGAGATGACAGATAACGGCAGTTCTTCCCATAGCATTGTCCTTCCTCTAATTACAAAAAAGAACTTCCATGTTTAGGAATATCCTTTTTTCTCTGTCTTAATTGAAAAGGGAAATTTTGCTCCCTCATCACTGCCACTTGCAAACAGTTTGCTGGGGGTAGAAACAGTCAAAGGCCCACCTTCAATTCTCTGTTGGCCAGTACAATTTTCCAGCTCTGGTCCCGGTGGTTCTCTATAGATTTTCTGCCTCCTTTTCAACCAGGGGAAAAAATGCATGTCTTAAAACCTGAAACTTTTGCATTATCGTTTTAGTTTTATTTCCATCATCACCTGCTGAATGCTTAAGAGCCCTTATCCTTGAAAGATTAACACATTTGTCTGAATGCCAAACTACCTGCGAAGGGGATCTTTGCATCCAAGGAGCTGATGGCTTTTCTAAATACAAACTGTAGGAGTGGAAAGTTCGTAATTAACAGAAGCAAAACAGGGTATGAGATGGAATTTATGTATTTAACCCTTTCCCTTCCCTGAATGTAATTCTTTTTCTTTTGCATTGGGTATTAACTTTCAAGGGCTTTTCCCCAGGGTGCATAATTTAACAAAAGATGCAGAATTAAGACATCCTTTCATGTTATATTTTAAGTTTGGTGTTTTTTTTTTAAAAAGAGCGTAACTCTTGTGGTTGCTAAGGCAGTCTCTTACAGAATTTTGCTTCATGTGCCTGGTGTCAGAGCTCCAATGAAGGTTCCCCATTCCCAGTTTGAGTACTAGTCCATCCAAGTCAAACTTCCATCCAAGTTAAACCAAGTCCATTCCCAAAGTCAAAATCCATCCAAGTCATACTTTTCTTGGAGACCCCTTGTTAGCAGCAGTGCAAATAATCCCGAAACTGAAACTTTGGTTTCAATTCCCACAAAAGAACCTCAAATCCAACCCCCCATCCACATATCATAAGTCACATTGACCTTGAACCTACTCAGCAATTTGTTGTAGCCAACAACACCACCACCCCCCTGCCTTTACAATTCCCCAGCTAGAAATGTGTCAGATTAGAAGCAACAGGAAAATGGCTTCATCATGGATAACTACCTGCATGCTTCTAACTGACATCTGGGATGAAATGAATAACATCTGAGTTAGCTCTCCCCTTCTCTGAATCCTTTTTTCGACTTCCCAATTCATCAAAAAGCATGTCCTTGTGACTTCTTAATCAGTTAACTGTGCTTTGTTGTGTTCACCAGTACTACATATTTTGTTCATGGTTTCCTAAGGTTATTGACAAAGCAGGAAGCAAACTACATTGTCATATCTCTCAGGCCAGTTCTAGGCAACTGATGTACCTTTGGCCAACCAGCTATGGTTTGCCAAATCTTTGAAGTTAGAGAAGGCATTAGACCTAAATGTGATGGAATGTGCTAAGGAGTTAGATTCCCAGGAGGTAGGTGATGTAGAGGAGTAAGGGGCACCTCAGTCCAGATATCATGTGTGAGATAAAGCGGGCAAAGAAAGCTCTATCTAATAGTTCATAGAACATATTGCAGATACAGACAGGACAATCCTCACCCCGGCAAGATTTGGTCTATAGTTATAAAACAATAAAGAACTCAACTTGGAAGATTCACCTTGTTGAATTTATTCATTCTAGTACTTAATAAAAAATGTCTTTACTTTGTGTACATTCAGAATGGCTGACTAGGCCCTGGCCACACCCACTCACAAACAGGAGACAGCTTGTCCACTACCAGGCAGATTTCAACCTTCCTGGGAGCTCATTTGATGTGTCAATCATCATTAGTATGGAAGAGTATAAATATAGGAGGCAACCATGCCTTGTGTTCCTGCTGATTCTACTCCAGCCTTGTGGTGGCATTGTAGTGTAGTAGTAATGGAGCTTCACTGGTCTAGTGCTCTCTTACTTTCTGTTTCATTCTTGTAAGACTGACTACCTCGTGGTTAATGTATATAGCTTGTAAATAAACCTGCCTTCTTCTGGACAACGTTTGCTTTGGCCTCCTGACTCCGTCTCCGTTATGATCCATCGATCTACAATTAGTTGCAAGGTTTCCCATTTAATTGTTTTAAAGGATAGCAGAATAAAGACCGCTTTGGAATAATCCTAACACACTTTGTGTCAGTCTTGGTTTTTGGGACTGACACCACAGCAAGATACAGTACTGGAGACCCCTTTCTTTAAAATCCAATTGTTTTATATGAGACAACCTTGGGCAAGAAGACACAGCACTGCCTGAAATCTAGTTAACTAGGATTTCCAAGGATTGCCCTGGGAAAGGATGGTGGTTTAGTGTCCTTGCCCTTTTCTATGATCAATGCAGCAAGGCTAAGTTATGAGGCTTATGACAAGAGCAACACTTCTAAAAAAAACCCTATAGATCGACAGATCAATTGACTGACAGATACAGACAGATTTCCACTCCTTTCCTATTCTGAAGTGCATTCCTGTTATTCTATTTTTTTAATAGAATTTCTACATGCCACCCTAACTGGCAATTACCTCCCTTTTGCATTTAACTGAATATTCAACAAGAACTAGCAGAAACTGGCAAAACTATTTTCCAATGCTTATTTCATTTGGAGGGTCACGATATTTTTGGAAACTGCTACATCAAAGCTGCATTTTTCAAATCAGACCTAAATTTTGGTTTTAGTGAGGGCTCTTTTATTCTTTCAACCACCTGTAGTCCAGTCATTAAAATTCAGAAACCCCTGTGTGGTACAATTTGTTTTGAAGCATAAGCGAACCATATTGGCAAAGTAATGATGCACAGACCTATTTCATCCTTCCTTGCAGTGATCTCAAAATAAATAGCTTGCAGCTGCTTCTTTTAGCTGAGATATCTGTCTTCCAGGCCATGAATATGTTCCATTTCCTAGTTTTACAAGTAATTAAATTATTTCTGCAATTAAGGCTTGGGTCCACTATTCACTGCCAAAGCATTTCTTGTAACCATCTGATATCTGCAATCACATACATACAGGATATCAACAACCAAAGCAAGAGCTACTGTCATTTATTGTTGCTAGGGGACTACAAGAACCACTAAGTGGTTTAGGAATTGCTGGAGTTTTAGATATCTGGACTGTGGTTTTTGCTGTTGCTGTTTTGAAAAAAAAAAATCCTGACAGCAGAAAAATGGTATGATTTTCCGTAACTGATTCTTTTAATCTTTTAAATTATTTTCTGCATAATTTATTCTGATCACAGTACCTGGAAACTCAGTTCAGATTCCTGGAATATTAGTTAGCATTGTCACTGGACAAGACATGAAATGGTTTTTTTTAGCAGGAATGCCCACTGACTCAAGCAGCCACCGTGTGGGAAGGAAACAGAAGTATTTTGGTGTAATTGTGGCTCAAACATTACCTAGGTTCACCTGTTGCACAAAGACATCATATGTTGATCCCTTGGATTGCTGAGCATATCAGTGCTTAATTAACCATGGCTTAAATCTTATGTTAGTTTGAATTCCATGGATAACCCAGGTCACTGAGGCTAAGCATACTCAAACTTCATACATTCCATAGGAATTAGGATATTCATAGTAACTCAGAATTTACTTCTGTTTCCCATAATCCAAAACAAAAGTGTATTTAGTAACAACCAAATTCAATTTAGCTCCAAGGTTGTCTTTTCCTATTTGTTGTTGTTAGTTGTGAAGTCGTGTCCAGCCCATCGTGACCCCATGGGCAATGTTCCTCCAGGCCTTCCTGTCCCCCACCATCCCCCGGAGTCCATTTAAGCTTACACCGACTGTTTCAGGGACTCCATCCAGCCACCTCCTTCTCTGCCGTCCCTTTCTTCTTCTTTTGCCCTCAATCTTTCCCAGCATTAGGCTCTTCTCCAGGGAGTCCTTCCTTCTCATGAGGTGGCCAACGTATCTGAGTTTCATCTTTTACTATTTATGTTATGTCAAATACATAATACACCAATTTGGTCTTACATGGAGCCACCTAAACAGCTTGGTTATATTAAGGCTACCAAAACAGGCCCAACTCCAAATGGCCACTAGGGAGCAGTTTAGACTGTTGTGTTGCTGCCATCTGGTGGACAATTGCAGCTTTGCAGCCAAAAAACAAGGAAGAGCCATGGAAGTAATAAAAGTTGCATATTCTAGACAGGTTACTATTGTACGAATATCTTAATACTATATTTGGACGTATATGTTTTGTATTTGTTGTCCTGTTTTAGTTTTGTGTTTCTATGGTTGTTTTAAATTTGTAAATAAATAAAGACTATTTTAGAAAAAAGAAACTTAAGTAAATGGATCCTTCCAAACAATGGCAAAAATTGCTTGGAAATAAATGCTTCTTTGCTCTTGAAAATGTTTACAACAAATTTATCATATATCATGATATATATATTTTTATTATATGATATCCCTAAGAGGAAAATATTTTCTGCTGAATGCTTTGAAGACTAGGAGTTGGACAGGCAAGCTGATGAAATGAGTAAAACAGCAAGCAGTCTACTGTGAAAACTGCAGGATTCCTGTATTTTATTGGTTCCCAATCAAGGTAATAGTCACTCCAATAGGTTCTTGTAACCTGTGATCAGGATTCAGAGTTCTCTCTAGAAGCATGAAGAAATATTAATTTACTATTATTGGGCCTCTGGAAACCATTTCCTCATGCTAAATTTATTCATTCCACAGAAAGTTAAAAACCTCTCCTTTAGAAAGAAAACCTGGGGAAAACATTTAGGATTTGTGTATATGTTTGTATATATGTACATATGTATATGTTTGTATGTATGGGGGGGGATAGTTGTTACAGAAATTAGGAATGCTTCTAGAAGTTTCTTTGTCGTGTCTATAACTTAAAAACAATTCCATCTGGAGTTAATCAGAAATGTGGACTGAACATTAAATAAATTACAGACCTCATAGGTACATTTTTCCATGCAAATGTCCACAGCCAAAGACACAAAGATAGTCCTCAACCTATGACCAGTCCCTTAGCAACCAAATTCAAAAGTCCAATAGCCACACTCCAGTCACATGATTACATTTTGGGGCGCTTGGCAGCTCACCCGTATTTACAGCCATTTGTGGCACCTCATGGTCACACAACCGAAATTTATGACAGTTTTTGCTGGAAACCAACATTTACTTCAGGTTCTGGGCAAAAACATGCCCACTGCAGACAAAGGATTTACTTAATGACTAGCATGATTTGCAAGCCTAATTCCAGGCTCAATGATAGTCATAAGTCAAGGACTACCTATAGGGGGATGTGTTCAATTAGCATTATCAGACCAAGGCAAGATCTCGTGGTCAAGGCAAGACTAGAGCAGTGGTGGTGAACCTTTTTGGCACCAAGTGCCAAAAACGGGAGCAAGCAAGTGTGCGAAGGCACCCGCGTGCTGGAAATTAAAAGATCACATGATCTTCCGGTTTCTGGTGCTTCTGCACATGCATGCAAGACCAGCTGCCTAGCGTGCCCGAACCCAGAAGTGCAACAACCGACAGCTCTTTATGCCTAGAGAGATGGCTCTGCATGCCACTTCTGGCACGTGTGCCATAAGTTTGCCACCACTTCTCTAGAGAGTCCTTTACTGCTCTAAGTAAATATTCCAACAAACAGACCTCCAACCTCACACTACCCTGAAGGCAACCACTCTCAGTTCCCCAAACAACGGCCCGTATAGAACAACAAAAGTTCACAGAGTAGGAGCATGCTCCCAGGGCAAGGTCCAGGGTCCCAAGTCCCATCCAGCTGGTTAAGGGAGTCCATGAGGCAAACTGTGGTCCCCAAGGCAAAGTCAAGGCACAAGGCATATGGCAGTCAGAACTGGTAGCCATAATTTTGATTAGTTTGGAGAAGCAGCAAATACCACCTCTGACTGGCCAACCACATAGCCACGCCCACCAAGCCACGCCCACAGAACCGGTAGTAAAAAAAAATTGAATCCCACCACTGAATGTGACCGTGACAATTTGTCAAGTTTAGTTAGTTTTTTCGAGTCTTGATGAATTTTTCGTTCCATAATTCAGTGTTTCTCAATCTTGGCAGTTTGAAGATGCATGGACTTCAAGTTGAAGTCCACGCGTCTTCAAACTGCCAAAGTTAAGAAACACTGCTGTAATTGATAGGATCCAAGAAGAGACAAACAGCTTGGAGTGGTTTTTCTCCCCAGGCATTGTAGCCAGAGGAAATCCACCTGCCTCTTTAATGGCCTGATTCACACATTCCGCAAGCAAATCACAAAAGGGCTTGCACGTTTTTGAAATTCGTGTTTATTTTACATTATTAGTGTGCTATTTCACAAGATTCTGGGCAGCTAACAACCATAAATGCATAATCAAGGCATCATAACTCTAAAATCCTAAAAAAAACCCAAAACATTATTAACTGCAAAAGCATAGAAACCAAATAAATTATCAGCAGGCATTAAACCATAAACAACAGGGTCTGATTAGCTATCAACATCCCAACTGAACTATTCTGCAAAGACCTAATGAAAAATAGCAGTCTTCAACTCTTTCCACAATATCATATGGGAGGTAACTAAAGTTTCAACTGCTTTTTGAGTATTTGCCCCCCAAAACTCCCAAGAGATTATAGATATGCCTTCCAAAATAGAAGGCCCCACATGGGAAGGTTCTCCTCCAAAAAATACCACACAAAAACCTTTACACACATGCAAAGTCCTTCATTGGGCTTACATACCCATTCTCACTCACTGTGATGAGTGAACCCATTCAAATGTGAAGGCTGTAGATTAAAGTCAGATGCTAAAACTCCGGGATGCTACCTCTCTGCTGGAAATCAACTCAGCTTCTGCTTACTGACAGAAAATGAGATAAATAACCCTCCTTTTACCTCAGAATCTCAGTCAGGTTACCTTCTCCCCAACACCCAGAGCTTTTGTAGAATTTAAAATATTATTTCCCCCTCTATCCTTCCATTCAGATGATGATCAGGTACATCCCCTTGCAAGGTGTCTGGAGAAACAGCGCTGCCAAATGATAGCACAGAGTTTTAATGCCTTTGATTTCTAAGCAAGAATATTTATTTATTTATTTATTTATTTATTTATTTATTTATTTATTTATTTATTTATTTATTTTTCATGCACCATCCATCTCACCATCCAGAGTCACTCTGGTGGGTTATGTAAAAGCATAAACATAAAACCATTAAAATCAAGACCATCCTTTCTTTTTGCTGCAACTAAGATAAAATGCAGCTGCACCAATGTGAGGAAGGACTGCAGAAAGCATACCAATTTGACTGCCTCTGCATGTGTTGGACTAAAGCATTCAATCCACTTAGCCAGCATGGTTATTGGATGTGCTAGCTATGGATGAGGAGAGCTGGAGCACCAGACAGCTGCTGAGCAGAGAATTTTCTAGGCAGTGACTAGGGAAAGGTCAATCTATAGGAGTTTTTCATCTGACCCGT
>JANHFR010004673.1:62945-75113 GCA_032468015.1 Mimophis mahfalensis | reverse complement strand
GACAGGAAGGCCTGGAGGAACATTGTGCATGGGGTCGCGATGGGTTGGACACGACTTCGCAACTAACAACAACAACATATATAGGATAATCAATCACTGGTATATGATATTCCTAACAAAATGGCAGCCCTAGACAACTTAGCAACAATGCTATGGTTATTATGCTCAAAAGACTCAGGGATATGGCAAATTCTGAAAGGTGGTACTGAATGTTTAGAGGACATTCCTTAAGTTCAAAAAGTTTGGAAATACAGTACTATGTTAGCATCTCTTAGGCTAGCAGTTGGTGTTTAGCTACAGAAATTCTATACCAGACAGTCTAATAACATTTAAAAAAACATACATCACAAATACTTCTCTATAAGGAAATCAAATCATATATGATATTTGAAATAATCTTAAAAAAATTATTTGTCAGCTTGAATTACAGTGTTTAAAAACTTAAGAGACAAAAATCTAAAAAAATTAAAAGACAATATTAAACATTAAATTAGCTATTATGATTGCAAAAATAGCACAACTGAATTAATACACAATACAAATTTTAAAACTGCCTCTAAACTCTTTTTTTTGTATTATGCACAAATGCATATATGGGTACATAGATACAAATATATCTCCATCATTTTACTTATTAGTAACTTACTCTGCCTTGACATCCTTTGATGATGGATTAACTGTTGTTAAAGGCTAGGAAAGACAGGAGTTTTAGTCCAGTATATTTAGAGGGTATCGGGCTGAAAGAGACTCCTTTGAATAGTGAAAAAAACTAAGTTGTATACATTCAGTTGAGAGTGAAAAACCACTGTAAAACATAATCAAATTATCAGGAATACTGTATATTATTTTAGACTATAACACAGACAAGACAAAAGCCTACCTGTTTTTGCTTTTTGCTGAGAAAACAAATGACAGTTGGCAGAAAGTAAGATCAGTTTAAGGTAGTAGAAAACCTAGATGTCGGCATTTCATTTTGTCTCTAGTATTTTTTAAAAATCACAAACACGCACATGGATGTTAAAACACTTGGAAAAATGGTTTAATGAAGTTTACAACAGAAATGAACTGTACAGTTACAGTAAGTCTCATATATATAAAAATTACAGCAGACAAATGCATCTACACAAAACCTACCATTTTCATCCTGATTCACTGTAATCTACAGTTTCTCAATGCCCACAGCCGCCTGCAGGCAGCCACTAGGGGAAAAACAGAAGATATCTTTAAAGAGACAGCATTCTTTTAATCTCCCTCAGGATACAGGCCTCAGATTGAGCATAAACAAGAATGAATGCTATAGGATATGTAAACCACTCTTTTAAGTTGACATACATTCCAAATTAAATTATACAAATGATCATGAAAAGAAGAACCAATGAAAAAAAACCTGTTCAACAGTGTAAATGAAGCTATGTAGTCCACAAAGATTACATATTAGGTTTTGCAAGAAAGGGCAATAAACATTTTTCTAATCAATGTTTCCATTGCCTTAACAGCAACATAATTCTCTTATAAGAAACAGAAGTTATGACTTCAGAATCATGCATTACCCTTTAGTAAACAGCTGTACCTGGCTTTTTATCTCACCTGGATGGACGATGCCTTCTGAGTAAGGCAAAGGTTCAATTTCACCCATATAAGCATGCTGTCTCTTTAAAAAAAAAAGCTCTCTGTTCAGAATGGCAATAATAAGAGAAAATGCAATCTAAATTGACAATCTGATGGAAATTACAGATTATGTACATTTTCCCTCAATTATGAACACCTAGGCAGTGAAAACTATTGTGTTAATACGTACATAGACACACCCAAAACATACAAAAATACTATTATTTCAAACTACTAAGAATAAGACAATCAATTATCTCCATGCTATGACTTTTAAGAGCATTACACAGAAACAAACAAGAATTTAAACACATTTTTAATATCCCAGAAATATACCAAAATATACATCTAAGCTTTGGAATTACTGAGGTTAGACTAATGCAAGTGCTGGGTAATTGTACTTAATACACAAGTCTAAGGTTCTGCAGGAAAGAAATTATCTTTGGTATCTGCATCAGGCTAATATTATTAACATTTGGATTTTGCTTTGGGATAGAGCTTGTATGACCCTAGAACCAAACACCCCTACTCAACTGAGATTTAAAAGATCTGTGTAAAAAGTTCCTTCGTTGGCAACCCCCCTCCCCCAAAGTTTAAAAAGTCATAGGCATCTACCTAGCAAAAATGTTGAGAAATACAATGCATAGTTGCACAGTGGTGCTGCAAAAATAATGAACAAGTAACAAAAAGGAAAAAGCGGAAAATAAGAAAAAAAATTCAGATATTTCTCACAATAGGACAGCCTCTTCCAAGCAGTGGCAGGGGGGAAGCTCAGAAGTGGACCCTAGCATGTATTAATCAATTTATCACCAAGCTCACAAAACCCATCAGAGCAGCCAATCATGCACCAAGGTCTTCAGCTTCACAACCAATATATAAAGCTCCACCACTTTTCTCCAAGCTTTTGTCTATGCCTCTTGGATTTGTAATCTTGTAAGAGTACTTTGCATCCCAAACAGAGTGGGAGAAAAGTTACCTTGCTGAACAAATCCATATCATCTTTAGATCAAGCCATCCACTGAATCTTGGACTGGAAAGTAAAAACCACTTTGGGGTTCATCTCTTCCACAGCCAGGAAAGATGGTTTCCCGGATTGGATTGGTGCTGAAGATGCCCTTTGTCTTTGGTTTGTTTGTTTGTTTTGAGTTTATACAATCATTAGGAAATCTTTGGTTTTGGCTGGAATTTTTTAAAAGAACAAAACAAAACAAAGAAACCGCTCGCCTCAGCATATAGCAGGGCACCGTGACCTGGCAAAGCTTCCCTTTCTAAAGGGGTGGGTAAAAGTACATTCAAACTAAAACGGTAGAAAGAGTATGGATGCAGCTTCTGGTTAACCCAGAGGGAAGAGGTGGCAAATGAACAAGATTGTCAAATAATAAAAGACCATGCTTTAGAAAAGGAGTGACACGCGAAGACAACAGGTTAAAAGGTAGAAAGTGGTATGTATGCACACAATTTGGCCCTGGCTTGATCCTGGAAAACAAGAGCCCTGACATCTCGCCAGGAGGTGGCAGAAGGCAGCATACAGATTCCATGCACAGGCTGGGAAAGAGGTGGGTATTCAAAGGCTACAAGATGACTCCTGGTAACCAAAACAAATAAAAGATTGCAATTTGCCCTCAGTTTGCAGTAGCTTTTAAGCAGCAACATTCAGAGGCTTTTGGGGATCTGTCCCCAGGTTACAGGTCACGGTTTGCTATAGGCCAGAGTTCAATGTTAATTAAAGGAAGGGTGGCAGACTTGGCATCTCTGTAGGGTTTGGAGAAAGTTAAAGCAAGTTACTCGGTTACGAGTTAGAAATGAGGTATACGACAGCTCCTGTACCTGTGGCGGATAAATATCCGACACTTATTCATACCTAGCCTTAGATACTATTACAGAAAAAGGAAATGGAACACCAACGTAGTAGGATCAAGGATTGAAAATGTCTCATGATGCTCTAGAAGATTCTTGTACCCGATCTTTTGCCTTGTGGATTTTAGAGAAAAGTGCAAGCCTTCTCCAATGACTTTTAAGTAAGTAGAGTTATCTATGCACTGCCATATCAGTATCTACGGTATTTATTCCTTGCAGTTCAGACAAACTGAATCTTAAGTGTTAAAATCATAATGAGAATTATATAGGGCAAACAATGGCTCCTTGCCCCCACAATAATGCCCTTTACAAAGCTACTGAAAAAGTAGTTTTGCTTGATGTATATCTTAACTAAATGCAGACTTATACATTCCAACATATATCAAATAACTTATAGTATTCTTCTCACCAGCACCATCAGTGCTAAAAACTTTTTGTTATGTCAAAGTTAGAAATTATTTGGAAAATTTATTTTAATGGGTTTTACCCACTGAAAAAGCAATATTATTTTTGGTGTGTCAGAAGAAGATTGTGACAATATCCATTGGAGGAAGAGTTCACAACAGACTTTAAGTCAATATTTTGGCTTCAGCAAACAAAGATAAGAAATAAGGCAGAAGAGAATCATTGCAGTTCTCTCCATTAAGAATTTTTCTTTCAAGATCCCACCTACCAACTGTTTCATTTCCTTCCTCTCGTTTTCAATATCTTTTGTTCCAAGTGCTCTTATCTTTGAGAGTATTTTCCTATTTTCTACCTATAAATCTAACTAGTTTAGGAAAATCACACAATATTAATACCACTTTACATAAAGTCAGAACACCAAATCTATTATTAAAGCTTTCAGTGAAGTTATGCATCCTAGCTGATTTACAAAGTAAGAAATGGACAACCCATATATAATTACATAACTTCTTTCTTTATATGAGTGAACGTCAAACTTGATTATTGCAGTTAATCAAGCCACAGCACATCATGTGAGAATATTGAAAGCAATTCTGGTGAGTAAAAAAAACAACAGTTATCTCCAACATTTCCATTATGTAAAGAAAGAGACATCACCCAGTACATCTGAACTGTGCCAAAAGATGGTACACTTTTAAAATATTTCAGGTTTCCCTGTTTCTAAATAATAGCTTATGACCTTGGGCCTTTTTAAAATCAGTTCTTGATTCCAATAAGTCCTCAATGAAATCAGCCAAATTAAGCCCATTTGTACAGGAAGAAAAAGCACTACAAACTATGTCCTCAAAGGAAAAAAAAAGCTATCAATATAAATGTCTAAGACCTCCTGGTTTTTTTAATCTTAACACACTCCAAAAACAGGAAAATTGGCAAAGATTACCAGTGCCTTTAAGCATAAAAGCCCTTGGAAATTCTCCCCTACAGTCAATCTAAGGTCTTCATTCTCAAATAATATGCCAGCCCACAAATACACATACACACTAACATTATTTTAAAGAATATGCTAGAATAAGGATGGAATAGACAAATTTAAAGAATTCAGTCTTCAAACCAAAATATGCATTATTTGCAGAAAATGAATCAACCTCTCAGCAAAATTAAAACAAGAATAATGATCTATTCAGTAAGAAATCCTTTCTCCCAAGGACTATCTTACAAGATCATCTTTCCCCTCATGTACACTATGTTTAAGTGTTCAGAGGAGATTAGTGTTTAGTTTGGTTTATCTTCTGCAATTTTTGGTCTAGACAAGGTTAACATTGTTACTTTAAAATTATTTTAAAAGTATTTATTATTGAGCACTACAATCAATGAGTAGGGGGGGGGAAAGCAACCATTTCACCACTTTTTGATTTAATTTAGATGGAAATGTTCCACTCCCACCCCCCAAGTTAAACATCTTGGCTTAAGAGTAACCCTAGTGCAAGTACACACTTTGAAATGGATTGCTAATTTTCTAGGTGTACAAATAACACCATATAGCAACTCAAATTTGTAAAATGCATGCTGTCATTTGAAATATTGAATATTATTCATAAAATCAAAGAATCCCATATTTTGGAGTAAGCGTCTGCTTCCTTTGGCAAGAGAAATTGACTTTCCAGTAGGAGTGTATTTGCTATTCAGGTATAAAACTTTGTTGAAACTTCCAATTTTAATTCAGTTACTGAGGGGATTGAATATTTTGCAAGTATTCAACCCTGAAACAGAACTATTTGAACTCAAAGCCCTATTTCAATTCTGAAGAATTTCCAAAACATTTGGGCAACAGTTTTGTAGACAGAACAGCCTCATGAAGTCTCACACCTGAAACAGTTTGAAATGTATTTTACACCCCTATCTTCTAGCATGGTCAACGTACTTTGCTTCTTCCCAACGCCATCCCTGTAAAACACAGAACTCCAAATACATATACACTGGGTTTCCAGGAGCTTAGCTAAACTCTACCACTACAATTACCTCTCTCCTGATTTTTCAGTCTGCAAACAATACTAACAAAGCTATGCTGAGGTATCTTTTTAAAGGTGCCAGAAAACCAGCTGCTACCAAAGGCATTGTTTCTACAATTCTGTAACACTGCCTGCTTTAAAAACAACAGATGAGAAGGGACAGAGTGATCTTCCAAATTATTTCAGTCAAGATGTCTCCATTTCACTTTCCTGGTGAGAAAACATATATAGCAAAGATACTAACATTCAGTTCAACAACACAGGCTTGAACAGAAGTCAGAATGTGCCAGGAGACGTCTACAAATAAAGCAACATTATACATAGTAAATAGTTTTCCTTCTCAATAATAAAGCTACATTAGTTCCAGTGTGAATCAAAGATCATCGTAATTTGCCTTAAGAGCAAATCTCTGTGCATGCAGTAGAAATGCAGTTGTGTTCCCAGAGCAAAGATAAATGTTTGCTGCATATTTACGTTATAGTTTCCTAAAATGGAATATAGTATTTCATATAGGAAAAATCTAAATGGGTGAAATAGCTTCATATTCTTAAATAAAGGGAATAAATGTCTGGCACGTGCTATTGATAATTAACCAGAATTAAAAACTGAACTTCCTATTTATCAATTGTTATTTGGACAGGGAGTGGGAGATTAATCGAAGATTGATTTGATTTCAGATTTTCTTTAACAGTTGATTTAGATGTCTTTCTATATCATGAAAATAGAAATTTGTTTAGTATTGCATGGTGTATGTTTAAAATGATCTAGTAGAAATATGGAATAGAATGAAAAATTCATTTTCCATTTAGACCCAGTATGACTTCATGAATTTGAAAGCAGTAGCAAAAATTAAGTGGACAATAAAAAAAAATACCTAAAATGTTAAAAACCAGTAATAATCCATAATAAAGTAAGAAGAATTCAGGACAATGAATTGGCACTAATTACAGTTGTGTTTCTTCTCTTCTTGCCATTAACAAAGGAACTCAAATCCAACTGAAACACTCAAGAAATATTTAACTTTTCCCAACTAATCATCTGAAATGCTGACAAGTTAAATTTGGCCACAATGCTGCAGAGAACAAGAATTATGCAGTTTAAATTTAAAAATAATATATTGCTTTAAAAATGCTATAATGTAGCTTTGCATAATTGGCCAACGTATCCTAAGATCACAGACACCTCTAATCAACAGATTTTTCTTCTGGTAGTGTTTATGATCACTTTTTCCTACATACATTTATTAAGTTTTAAATCGTTGTAGGATTTAAAAGGTACAGACAGGAATATACGGATGAAGTATAAACATTTCAAACCTTTAGATAAAACAGGGAGAAGAGTCAGGTCAAGCATATTCTGTTATGGCATTTTTTGGGTCCATCAATAGTATGAGAATCATATTACTGAGAATTGGAATTTAATGCTAATGTTATTATTTTAAGCAAATGTAACTGAAAAATGTGTTTACTAGCATGGTTTATTATTCCTTTTATGTAACAAAATAGAAAGTCATGTATTTACTTTTGCACTATCAATATAGTTGGGTAGCTCCCAAAGCAAGATGACCAGATAAATCCCTTCAGTTTGCCAAATGATTACTAGATCAGAAATGGATTTTACATATTTATTATGCAAAATCTCTCAGCGTTTGAAATTGTAAGGGGAACTGCATTATTTCCACTGCTAAATTAATTTTTTTTTTTGGGGGGGGACAGTTTCCTAAAGCAAGACCTCAACGATATTTTTCAGAGCTTACCATTTGCAAGCTTCATTTTGAATGGAAAAAATAGTTCTAGAAATACATGCTTTGCTTACTACTTTGTTCCCTGTAACATCTCATTTGACTAAAATCCCATCTTTCAGTGGTTTCAGTAAAACAGGGTCCTGTTCCACCCCCTTTGCCCCCCAAATGCCAAACACAGTTTCAGAGCCTGTCTACTGCTGGCTGCACACCCACATTTACTCACTGGAAAAATTTTCTAGCCTATAATTTGGGCTCGGATTGAAAAATTGGAGTATATTGGCAATCTGTTTTTCTCTCAAATATATGTTTAATTATATCTTGCTGTCAGAATTAAACATAAAAAATATTGCCAATCGAAGTGATAGTAAATTAGATACAGGCTATATCTTTTATCAAAGAGCCAGTTTGCATTTTTCTAGATTCTTGTTTGTTGTAAAATATCAATCAAGATAGACACAAAAAATAAAGAGCCCAGAAAAAAATGACTATCTGAATAAACTTTCCACACATCATGTACAAGTGAAAAGAAAAGTTAAGGAGAATAAGGCAACGATGGATTTTAAGCCTGGTTTCTAGCATTGGAAATTCTGTAATTCCTCTGCTCTTCCTTATATCTTCAAACAACATCTTTGGCTGAATTATCTAGTATATAGATACAATTTACATTTATTGTAATTCAATTTAATGCATTCCATCAAGTCAGGGCACAACATTATTTCCTCTGGCAACTGAAACTGAAAAAATGGATCTAACTTTTGGGATTGCATTGTTTCTCAGCAGCAGAGAAAGACTACCAGAATCCTTATTCAATACATTAAAATCCTCAAAAGCATGGTACCCTCCACAAAGTCTGCCTACATCCTTGGGCCAGCATGCAGTGTTTCTAAGGGACTGGGCCTGATCTCTGTTGCTAGAAATAAGATATAACCTGGGATTGCACTTTCCTCTAAAGGAATTTTTCCTATCCATCTTGCCTTTATATATTACCACATCATGTTAACTTTAGGTTTGAACAACCTGAATGTGCCCATTCCCTTAATGATTAGTTAGATACTGGGAGTGTTAATTGGTCAGTTTCCAATTTCTGTTGGCATCAGATAAAACCACTGAATGTATAGACCTGTTTATGGAGTAGATACAGAAATGACAAAACATTCCTATATAGCCATCCCAGTGCTGTATATCTGAGATATATAATTCATATTTCATATATAGTCAGTCTACAGATCCTAGGTATCAGTATTCAAGAAAAAAATCCCTCTCTAAAACAAACTGATCAGTAACAGGCTCTCATTCCCTGTATTAGTTTAATAGTTCAATAGGGCCCTGTTGGCTTGATTTCTGGTGCTCTGAAGCATTAAGCTACAAATGGCCAGAGAATCAATATTATATATTGCCAGAAGATGTTTCCAATAAAAGTAATGAAATATGAACTAGTAATAACCTAGCTAATATGATATTTTTGGAGATCTAGCTCTTTAATTTGAACAATGTAATTCAGTGTGGGTTGAGTGTGGGTAGTGCACGTAGCCTAGAAGACATTCTGGAACCAACAAGATATCTGGACAATCTATTGGCATGTAATTGCTGTGTCTCAAGAAAGTTGCTATTTATATAGATAGATTTATACATTTTTAAAGGAAAGGGGAAAAAGTCTACATTTAATAGTCTTACATCATGTTCAAACCCTGAACAAAAAGGAGCCATAATACGTCAGAAAAGCATGAATGTTATGGACTTCAAAAGTAAACTGCTAAAAAAAATATATTCATATGATGCTTGTTGCATATATGAACACTGTACATAAAATCCATAATGTATAAACTGGCAGCACATGATCAAAATGAAAAATGGAAAGTTAATTTTGAAATTCTAAACTTCATGGATTTAACACCTGTTGTATGTTTGTTACTTTATAAGGTGGAAGAACAACTTTCTTACTGCAGAAAGTATTTACAATGACCTTAAATACTCACAAGTTACATCAACCTCAGACTGTTGTCTTAAAATATTTGTCAAGAGATTTGTTTTCTCAAGATGTCATTCTTTTTACACTTTTAACATTCTGGCATTTTAGCTTCATTAAATGTAATCAAAAGTTTCTTCCTGATTTGAAAGGAACACAGATTATTCAATTTTCAGAAATTATCTGCAGCTGCAAAGACTGGAGAAACTAGGATAGAAATCTACCTGTTCCACAATAATTTTTTATGGTAATCATCTCTAATTTGAAATTCGCCGGATGTGCTGGATTGAAATTCCCATCATCCCCAGCCAGCTTTATTTCTGTATTGAGGCAAAGGGAAAGGTGATCCAGTTCTGTGAAGGATACCAGATAAAAGAAGATTGATGAAAATAAGGTAATAAGGTCCCAGAATAATATTGCAAATTTTGGTTTATAAAATTGTATCTCACTGAATGTGGTGAATAGGACAACAAAATAACTTAGCTATAATATGGGAACAGTATCGCTTGTAATGTAATTTAGAACACTGAGAGATTGGAACACAATTAACTCAAATAATTAACTCAAGTGACAGAATTAGTAAGTGATCGTCTCTAGTTATTAGAGGATACATATACAGTGCACATATTTTTGAGTGCATAAACTGCATTTGTAGTGACTATCAGAAAGTTGTCACAATTATTAGAATATGTCGGTGTTTTCTGGCCCTCCAGATTGTTTATTCCTACAGATTCTCCAATTGTACGCATCTGATATTCTGCTGAAGTTTTAAATCAATTGTAACTATTACAATATTATGGAAGCGGATTATTATTTTAGACTATGCAATAATGTTTGTATGTTAATTTATGGAGCATGCATGTTACTGAGTAGAACTAAGTAGGTGGCAAGATAATAAATAGTGCTAACCATTAAAACTCCAGTATTTCTGTATTATTGGAAATTTTTTAACAATCTCCTGATAACTCAGCAAATACATAACCAAACCACTTAAATATAAAACTTACAATTCAGCCAAACAATTGCTGGTTTGTCTGTTTCTGAATTTCCAGTTTCTCCGATCTAAGAATTATAACACCTTTTAGGAGTGTGGCTATTTTACGACAAAGAGAAGAGTGGAAACGCCTGAAAACGTTTATAAATAAGTTGATATAACGCATGCTGTATTCATGCATTATATGAACAAATTAAAATAATTATAAATGTTTTATAGAAATCATTTGAGCTAATTAGAATTCTGAGTCTCTCTATATCATACTTTCACACCTAACAAAAACCAGTGAACCTAATCAACTACAGGCAGACAAACCAAATTAATTTCCCTGAATTTCTTTGAAATGTTTATGATGATAAAATGGGTACTTTTGTTTTTTGGTTCATAAATCCATAGGACCTTTTCCTTGAAGCCTACGGGTGAGCAAACACAATCAAAAGTCACAATTACCTTCTTTGCTTTTATAATTATGTGTATGTTTGTGCATGTATAAAAAAGCAAAATCTTTTTTCAATGGACAAAATAAACATCTACTAGATTGATATTTCCTTTGGTAGAAATTAGTCAATATAATGGCCTACAGGCCAGCATCTTGAATATTCTCCTGCCTTCTTCCCTACTTTTGACTGCACCATGCTGTTGCTATAAGTCAGTTAAACTTTTGACCCAAAATATTATAATTGTATTCTAAGACTAGAATTATGGAAACAGCGTATCCCAGGATTTAGACTGATCCAAACTGCGAAGGAGAATGTAGAATCATCTAAATTAGTAAGCATTTGCCATTGTCATTCTATTTACCCACCCCGAACCATGGAAATTAGAAAATAATCAAGTTAAGACTCTGCCCTAAGGATATATAAAAAGATCAACCTCTTCCCAACCAAAAGATTAAAACAAGCAGCAATTTTTACATAAAATAATAAACAAATGAAAAGAAATTGTCAGTAGCATCTATCACCTCTCTGCATCTGAACTGCACTTATACAAACTAGTCCATTAGTACAGCAGCTTGCTAGAAATTGACTTTGGTTCAAGCTTAGTTTTAAAAAAATAAAACATTAAAAAAAATAAACACACATTAAAGACGATGGACGGACATTTGCTCATTTCCCTGCTTAACAGTTCACTAGTTTTTTTTTTCAGTGTTAGGAAATAATTTCTTCTATTTAAATAGTTTGTGAATCAGGAAGTTGACGATTCAGAGATGAACAGAGAGCAGGCAGCATGATAGCATGTGGAGAGGAGACAGATTTCTGCCAGTTGATAGTTAATACATGTCCGCAAACGGGAATTACCAGTCAGAGATGACCCTAAAAATGAACTCTTTTTCTGTTATTACCGAATGAGAGACAATATTTTTTATGGGGGGGCAAGTAATGGATCGCAGCTACGTGAGCGTAGGAACTTCCCTCTTCCCCATATTCCAAATAGTAATAGAAAAGAACATTGAACAGTTCTGACGGTTTCCAATTTGTCTCAAGGGGATAGGCCAGTGTTTCTCAAGCTTGGCCGTTTGAAGATGCGTGGACTTCAACTCCCAGAATTCCCTAGCCAGCAACGCTGGCTGGGGAATTCTGGGAGT
>JANHFR010004673.1:0-12466 GCA_032468015.1 Mimophis mahfalensis | reverse complement strand
TTAATAACTGTGGGCCAAATTTATTTAATATTATTTTAATTGTTTTTAACTTTTGTATTTATGTTTTTAACATGGCTCTACACCACCCTGAGTCCTTCAGGAGAAGGGCGGTATAAAAATTTAATAAAATAAAATAAATAAATAATAAAGAAAGAATTTTAAATTTGTTTTGATTTTTTAAATAAGAGTACTTCTGCAAACACCCGAATTTCCAAAAGCAAGTTTTTGTTTCTCTATTATTTTTCAGTGTTAGGAGAGATGAAAATAACATTTTATTAATTCAAAGTTATCACCTGCTTAAATAAAAGTGAAATTATACATGTACAGAACAGCAATCTATTTGTCTTCCTCACTATGTAGAACCAATGGGAAGAATATAAAGTGGGAAGCAAGGAGACACAAGTAAAGAATTTTCAAGTTACTGGTACTTAAAAAAGAACATTATTTGAAAAGAGGAACTATTGGCAGAAGGGATCTGGCAAGAACCAACCTCACTGCAACCACAAACTGCTCTTCAGTATCAGCTCTTGAAATCCTATTACTTGTTTGTAGTGGAATATGCAGTTCTTCTTTCCAGTGGATTAGAAAAATCTCAAAACAAATGTAAATTTGTGACTTTACATGTAAAGAGAATTTTTATTATTATTCAACTTCAATGTTGGTAGATATTATGAACCTCTAAATGCATACTTTAAATGTTCTATGTGGTCTAATAGTTGCTATTTTGGAAGCTTTCTTCCAAGCAGGTGTTGCTGTTTAAACTTATAGTTCTAAATCATGTTTGGCATGCCTTTTCTCCTCATTACCCACCACCCAAATGTAAAACTGTGATTTTCAATCAAACTGTTTGGAACAGACCAGGTGGAAGAACAGGAAGCCAAATGGAACAAAGATCAGGTGGATCTGAAAGGACAATAAAGAACTGAGCCAGGTCCTTCAAGCAAAATACAGAGTGGAAGTTAGCCAGCAGGCAATTAAACAGGAAACTCACTAATGTAGAACTGAACAGCAGATGGCCAGAGTCTTTGGGCTCAAAGCCAACAATGGTTGATACTTCAAACCCAGACCTGTTATGGATGATAAGCAGCATATGACCAACTAGGGAAAGGTAACCAAGCCAAGAATTTGGCTAATGGATGACATCAAGAAATCTAGCTGTTATATCATCACTGAATACAATCCTTTTTAATTTTATTATTTTCTGTTCTTGTTTCTTCACAGATGGGATATAGTTGCTAAGAGCCAAATACTGTCACAGGACAGAAGCTATATTGTTTCATATTTACATTATTTTTAGTTTCAAAATTCCCAGTTATTTGTTGTTTAAGCAGATGTTAGGTAAAACATTTCAAATATTTAATGTTAGGAAGGATTCATCCTTTCTATTATTAAACTTGACTCTCAGAACTAATTAGCTATAAGTTTTCAAAGCCTTCCTGATATGAAAGCCCATAATACAAACAAGATATTATTACTGAATTTAGGATTTCTAATGCAAGATTCTCTTAAATTATCCATTTCATGCTACTTAAAATGTCTTTCATTATAAGATACTGGTATGCTTCAGTATTTTGTTGCTCTACACCCTTTCCAATAGTCTCTCTGGATAATATGAACCTTTACTAAAGTATTTTATACTATTAGGAGTAATTATAAGTGTACCATTTTAAAAACCACCTTCACCAGAGGTTGAATTACTTTAGTGCAGTGGTGGCGAAACTTTTCAGCCTCGCGTGCCAGAAATGCCTGCACGCATGTCTGTTCACGCTCATGCCTGCCAGCACCGATAATGCAATGCACGCATGACCGTGTATGTGCATGTGACCCATCCGCACATGATGCCCCCCCACCCTCTGCATGTGCGCGGATGTGGAAAAGCTGAAAACTGGCTGATTGGCGCTACTGTGCCAAACAGCTACACTTTGCAACAAGGTACTTAAGATCGCAATAGTGCAGGGGTGGGTGGGCAGGCCCACCTGAAGAATAGCACGCATGCCGAGAGACGGCTCTGCGTGCCACTTCCAGCACACGTGCCATAGGTTCACCAACACTGCTTTAGTGCCACTTAATGATTTTTCCAACTGCTTTTAATACAGAAAGGCATGACATATGTTTGGAAGACCCACCTTCTTTGAAATAATTTGTAGTACCAAAGATATGTATCCTTATCCCACATAGCATGGTCTCTTTCTAGAATACCTAAAGAAATATTACAATGGTTTGTGATATTATAAGATTATAAGTATAATTATTGTAATTCAACCAAACTGGCCACAATACCTATGCTGATACTTGAAAATCTATCTAAATATGGAAACAGGACTAGCTTACTAGAATTTCAGAGGTCAGTCTTGATGTTATTGGTGTGTCTGATAGTTCCCAAGGATTATTTATTGCAGACACAATAGCATAAACGGATAAAATGAGGACAGATGGCAAGCATAACAGAAAGACCAAATGAAACAGCCAGAATGAGTAACTGCATCAAAAGCCAAAATCTGAACAAGCACAAGACTCATTGATGAGAGGAACAACAAGGGTTAAGAGCAAGTGTAACAACTCAACTATGGGGTTTGATTTATAACGGTCTTTCTAAATGCATGGAGTGGCATATGCTGTATGGATTGTACAGAAGAAAGGTCTGCTATCCACAAAACCATTGTTGGGACTACGTCTGCAATCCTTGGCTTACAGAGGTCATGGAGAAAATTTAGTAAGCAGGTTATCCAATTTCTAATAGCAATAGCATCTGATTATCAGGGCTTTCAACCCTCTCTAAGTGGGTTGCTAATGCCTGTTCCTACTATTATGGTAGTTTAGATCAGGAGTTTCCAACCTTTTGGACCTCAGAGACCACCAAATTCATAATTTTAAATCCCGTGGACCACTGGGGGCGGGGGGGCTCAGCCTCCTTTTGGGCCTACCTCTCTGCTTCTGCGGGGCCTCCGGGTGGGAGACCCAAGAGAAAGTGCTCACGGCCTGGAAACCTCTTTTGTGTTCATTCCTCCTTACAAGAAGCCTGGTCAATCTGAGTGAAGGACTATGAAGATGGTAGACTGACGGTGGCTTGCTGATATTGGTGGGCAAGTCGGTCCCATATTACAGAGCTGTAGTAGTCACAGAACTAGCCCTTTGGTCACCCAGCAGACCAGTGCACCTGGATGGAGGAGCTGCTCCGGGATGACCCAGTCTCGTCTTTCGAGGTGCCCGGCTGAAGTTTCCTGCACTGCTTGTGCTCAGCGTTTTGACTCCCAGGGACAGGATAGGGTCCTTCAGGCAGTTAGCTTGGCTGCCTGTTAGCGGAGAGAAGCACCTGGGGCCAACCCATTTTCCTGTCCATTGCAGATAGAAATCTCAAATACAGCTGAGCATGAACGTTTCTCTTGTAGCCGGATGCCAGATTGGCCCACTGGAAACTCTTGTCTCTTGAGGAGCGCTCGTTGAAGTGCAATATAAAAAATGCAAAAATGCAAAGATTTCTC
Organism: Mimophis mahfalensis; assembly: GCA_032468015.1. Classification (NCBI taxonomy): domain Eukaryota; kingdom Metazoa; phylum Chordata; class Lepidosauria; order Squamata; genus Mimophis; species Mimophis mahfalensis. The sequence goes on along the minus strand of JANHFR010004673.1, from coordinate 8,984 downwards.
TGCAGACCACCAAAATTTTCTCACACACTACCAGTTGGTGACCACTGATTTAGATTATTTATTCATCTGGCCAAAATTTACCTCATTTCATAATAATCTCTGGGCTTTAGAAGAGATTGTTTCACATTTTAGGTCTTGTGGATAAGGCTGGAAATTTTTTTGTTTTATTTGTTTAAGAATCAAATACATGCAGCATCTGTTCCTGGGCACTGATATATATTCTATTCCTGAGCAAATTTCAATAAATCAGATATTAACTAATATATTACAACGTTTTATTTTTATTTTCAAAGGTCAAACCATTTGAAGATGACAGGTGAATAATATACTGTAGTGAAAATACTTTAATTTCTTTTAGAAAACATCAAACATATAAGAGCTTGACCAATAAGTATCAGAAAAGATATATGTTAGGGTTCTTTTGGAAATAAAACAAGAACAATTAATATAGCAATCTTTTAATAAACAAACGTAGTATGAAATTATACTTGAAAGCTGCCTTGAAAAGTGGAGTATTTTAGATTTAGAAAAATGAAGAAAGACATTTTTGTAGAAGTTGAAATATTAATTTTCTAAAATAGAAATAAAGTACTTGGGGGAAGCACTGCAGACACACATAGAATTAACAATAGTATGGAAAAAATAGCAGGGATTTTTATATACTCTGATAAAGGGATTGGAAAAAAATCCAGAAACCATGCAGCTCAAACATTTTCTACTTTGTTTACAATACTAGTATCCAGAAGTTCTAAAGAAACTCAATAATAGGAAATTCATAATAAACAAAAGATACACAATTAGCACAATCACTTTAAAAGGTCAGTAGAAAAATTCAACCCTGACTGTCCTTTGGAAGGACAGATACTGAAACTGAAACTCAAATACTTTAATCATCAAACAAGAGAGGACTCATTGGAAAAGACCCTGATGTTGAGAAAGACTGAAGGGGAGAAGGATGAGGTTAGATAGTGTCTAGGACAGTGATAGCGAACCTTTTTCTGGTCCAGTGCCGAAAGTGCATGTGTGCGCTCTTGCATGTGCTCTCATGTGCCTATACCCATAATGCAATGTGAACCCTGTCCCTGTGCATGCACGGGCAACCCTCCCCTCCCCCCTGAGCATGCACGTGCAATCCCGAGCTGAAAAACAGCTGAGCGGCACTTCAGCGCTAATCAGCTGAGTTTCAAACACCAAACTGGTAGCTAAATTTAGCTACTGGTTCGCCTGAACCGTTTGTTAAATTTAGCTACTGGTTCACCTGCAGAAGCGCCAATCATGTTTTTCAGCTCTGGGGATCTCACATGCATGCTCAGGGGGGAGAGGGGGATAGCACACGCATATGCAGGGGTCACACGTGCATGGGGGGAGCGTGGAGGTCACACATGCATGCGCAATGCAGCTGAGCTGGGCAAGCTTGTGTGCCAGCCGACAAGGCTCCATGTGCCACTTTGGGCATGCGTGCCATAGGTTCACCATCATGGGTCTAGGATAAGGGAGGGGCAGTAAATGAGATGGTTAGTGTCATCAACATAGGGGGCATGAGTTTGAGCAGATCCGTATCAGTAAGGAATGTTTAGCAGTGTAATAAATTATTCAGAAAAGTGGCAAGCTCCCCATTGCTGAATGGGTTAAAATAAACGTCATCCAGCTATCTTTCTGGGGTGCTTTTTTTTTTTAATCCCATTTATATCCCGCCCTTCTCCGAAGACTTAGGGTGGCTTACAATGTGTTTAGCAACAGCCCTCATTCCATGCATGTGCCTGCTCATTAGGGCTCTGCCCCCCCCCCCAAGGGGTTGAATTTACAGTTTTCAATGGGCCAGGGTTGAATACAATGCACTTACATGGTTCATTTTAAGCTGTGTAAGCTCAGTTAGTGTGATTTGTAAACTATAGTTAATGACTTATGATGATGGATAAATCTTCCCTCCCTTTATTTCTGATGGAAGTTATCAGTGTTAAAATATTTTACTGAGTTAGAAGCCAGAAAAAAAACAGCACCAGCTTTGACACCAGAACTATTTCAAGGAATGTTTTTTTCTGGAACACAGATGCCACCTAGAGGAGGAAAAGAAAAAACCAATATACTACATCTAACTAGAGACAGAGCAAATACCAGGAAAGGCAAGTTTATTACTTTCCACTACCACACCATCTACCCACTCTGCATTTGTGAGGTTTTTAAAAAAAATATGTACCTAAAACTTTGCTTACATTAGTAGTAATTCGATTGTGTTATTTTCAGACATTTTCAGACAAAAAGTTCCTTAGTATTGAACTACGAAACACATTTCTGGAACAGTTATACACATGGTCATTAATATTCTTTGTAGCAAAGTACTGTATTTTTCCGAGTATAAGACACTCTGAAGTATAAGATGTACCTAGGAGGAAAACAAGAAAAAAAAATCTGCCTTTGCCTTCCAGCAATTTGCCTTCTTGCAGAAAACAGCAAATAGCCTGTTTCAGCTTCAGCTCCACCTGATTAGCACAAGCAGCTGATTATCGGTTGGATCCCCCTACCAACTATCAGCTGTTTCAGGCTGCAGGGATTGCCATTGTCTATTGCTATCTCCGCATGCCCCATTTTCGGCCTCCACATCCCGATTTTGGCCTCCACATGTCCCATTTTCTGCCCATACCAGTCCCCGCTGCCCAGAACAGACTGAAAATGGGGTGCACGGAAGCTGAAAACAGGATGCGGAGGCTGAAAATGCGGTGTGCAGAGGTGGCAATAGGTGATGGCAATCCCTGAGCCTGAATCAGCTGATCGTCAGGAGGAACATCCAACTGACAATCAGCTGTTTGTGCAAATCAGGCTGTGCTGTAGCTGACCAGGCTTTTTGCTGTTTGCTTACAAGGAGGCAAACTGCTGGGAAGCAGAGGCTGAAGGGTGGAGGCCGGCAGGTGGGCAGGACTTCAGCAGCGTTTGCTGTATAAGATGCAGACATTTTCATCCATTTTTGGGGAGGGGTGCGTTTTATACATCAAAAAATACAGTATACACATTTCAGGAAATGTTTATTTATTGAATATATTGAAAGAAATATATATTTTAGATCATTGTCCAAGGCTATTATCTCCCAATTACAAAGACTGATCAAGCAACATTTGGCATTGAAGTGCAGGTATCTGTTGAAGAGGATGAAATGTTTTTCTTTAGTTTGTTAAAAGCAATTGACATTGAATAACTTAACAGAACACCAAAGTTACAATAGTTTGTAACCTTGTAATACAAAATACAACCATATACTTTGTAAAATAAGCAGCAGCTATTTAATTATAAGGTTGGAACATGGTCTACACATCATCAATTCTTTTTAAGGCAGATTTGGAAGAGTACTGAAATTATTATTTATTTCAGGTATTCTGGTACAGTGCATTATTAAGGCTAGTAAAATTAAACATACAGAAAAAAGCTATTTGGTAATGAAGAATTTTTATAAACTCAAAGGTAATCTAAATGATATACGGGGAGTGGGGAACATAGTGCTATTCAAATATTTTTAACTGAAATTTCCATTGATCCTGGCATTTGGTCATACTAATTGGGCTGGAAAAATTTAAAACATTCAGAAAACACCAGGCTGTATATGATAGAGATGATTTGTTTAAATATATCCAGCAATACATTTATTTTTTCCATTTACAATTCAAGATACTGCTTTTGACATACCCATTTTTGAAGTACTGTAGTTAAAGTATCTGAAGGATTACATCCTCATAATTAAAATTTTATAAGCTCTATTTGCCCATATTGGATAGTCTGGAGGAAAATTCAGAGACTGTTAGACACTGCTGAAGAGTAAGTTTTATTAAAGAAATCTTAAACTTATTCAGCAATGTTAACACAAAGAACAGCCACATAAGCTTCCCATGTGGTCTCATAAACATCTCACAATACTTTGTGATTACGGAATTCCCATTACAGGAGAACAGATAAAATTGCAATGCATGGCAACCTCTAATGTTATGGAAATGCACTTCAGTTCACCAAAAGGATTCCTGCTGTTATGTCTTTTTCTTGAGTAATGGTTAAATGTGTTCCAAAGTTTCCAGTCTTGTGATGCAGATTTGACTACTACATGGGAGGTAGAGGCAACATTTTTTTTTTAAACCAGTGGATCCAACACATAGGCTCAAAGCAACAAAGGGCCCTTTGAAATACTATGTCACAGAATACAAAGAAGCATTTTTTAATATTATCTTATGAAATGTCATCTGACAAAAATAATTCTATGTGAACTCTCTATAGCTTGGTCCTTTGCAATTTGGGTGTTGAATAATTCCACTAGCAGCCTCAGACTTGGCAGTTATTTGGCAAACAAAAATGGTGATAACTTTTTGTGTTTTATCTCGGAAGCATTGGTTTTTAGATAGATTTTATGACTGCCATATATACAGTCTTACATACTTCATAAGGGATGTGGTGGCTGTGGCTAAGATGCTGAGCTTGTCAATCAGAAAGGTCAGCAGTTCGAATCCCGAGTGCTGCGTAACGCAGTGAGCTCCTGTCACTTGTCCCAGCTTCTGCCAACCTAGCAGTTCGAAAGCATGTAAAAATGCAAGTAGAAAAATAGGGACCACCTTTAGTGGGAAGGTAACAGCACCCCGTGCGTTTTTGACGTTTAGTCATGCCAGCCATATGACTAAAGAGATGCTGGCTCTTCGGCTTTGAAACAGAGATGAGCACTGCCCCTTAGAGTCGGGAACGACTAGCCTGTATGTGCAAGGGGAACCTTTACCTTTATACTTCTTCATTCTTCTTATATAAACAGGTATCAGATTATTCTGCTATTATATCAGGATGGTCAGCCACTGAAACTAAAAAGGGTGGAGACCATTAGACATCCTGGCTCTTTCAGGAACTGAACTGCTGATTCCGAATTCCTTAGAGCAGGGGTCGGGAACAGCCATGAAGAGAGCCATATTTTAAAATGTAAGTCTGTGAGAGCCATACAATATGGTGTTTTCACAGCGGCAGCAGCGGTGCTTTTTCAGTGGCGGCGGCGGCGCTTTCTTGGCCCGCCTGTCTGCCCATGAGCCAGATGTAGCCCTCAAAAGAGCCACATCTGGCTCCCGAGCTATAGGTTCCCTACCTCTGCCTTAGAGTATGTAGAAATAGCTTTTTTTAAAGAAAAAGTATAATAAAGAAAAAGTATAATAAGTTTAAAAAATGGTTTCATAGATAACTTATACATGTGACTGTTTTCCTTTATCTAAATACTGTACCAGTAGCCCTCAACATACACCCACAATTGACCCCAAAATTTATGTTGCTAAGGGAGAGTGTTTAACTGAATTATTGACCCATTTTACAATCTGTCTTGCCACATTTGTTAAATGCATCACTGCAGTTGCTAAGTTAGTAGCACAGCTGTTACATGAATCTGGCTTGCCCATTAACCTTGCTTGTAAAAGGGTCGCAAAAAGATGACCACATGATCCTGGGACACTGCAACCCATCATAAATATGAGTCAGATGCAAACCATCTGAACATTGATTGTGAGACTAGGGGGAAGCTGCATTGGTTGTAAATGTAAAAAATGGTCACAATTTTTTTTCACTGCTGTTGTGACTTTAAACAAGTGACTTATGATCTGTAGTGATTCACTTAACTGTGACCAGAACTGTGGCTCAATTGTGGTTGCAAGTAGACGACTACCTGTAGTTATATTTTATTTACTTATGTATTAGAGAAATGTACATGGGCACCTAACTTTTAGTGAGGGGGTTAGGGGGCTTATAGGAATAACTAACATGGTTGTTGAGTGAATCTGGTTTCCCCATTGACTTTGCAGAAGGTCACAAAAGGAGATCGATCACATGACCCTGGGACCCTGCAGCTGTCATAAATATGAGTCCACTGGTAAGCATCCAAATTTGATCACATGACCATGGGGATGCTGCAGCGGTTGTATGAAAGATGGTGATAACTTTTTTTCAGTGTTGTAACTTTGAACACTCACTAAATGAACTACTGTAAGTTAAGGACTACATGCAGTTGAGTATCATCATTCTGGTAGTAAGCCTCTCCACCCCAGAAATTCTGAAGATGGCCCTCATGAATTTGATATAAATGTAAAGTAGAATTAGGGACAAAATAGTGCCTTATGTCACTACCTTGTTCAAATGCCAAGTCCAAAAAAACAGTTATAAAATTTTATTTTACTATAATGAGAAAAATTAGCAAGAAATCATTGTAGGAACAACACTGACATATTCTGTTTTTTTCCCCCGCAGGAAATTATCTTTTTGGTTAGTTTTGCTCACAAACCAGGCCAGAACCCATACTGAAATAACTGATTCTCCAATAAAGTTTACAATTAAGATACTAGCTTCCAAACCATTCTGTCTAAGAAGGGGGCATCTGTAGTACAGCAATTATTGAGAAGTCAATTTCAAGAGGGTTTTTCCAAGAGTGAGCAGACCAGTGCCTCTTTGACGTTTGGGGACAGTACTCTATCACATAAGGCTGTACTCACACTTTTTTGATCCATTCACCCAACCGCTTGTTGTTAATGTGGATAAGAAGGGCAGGAGAATGAGTGAGCATGTAGTACAGAAGTTGACTTTTATTCACATTCTCAGGTTTCAATCAAATCAAAAGCACCCTCACATAATTAGAGCAAATAATGCAGAAAGCCAAGAGATTTCATCCCCAATACATCACATATCTGTCATAGAGTGCTCCCAAATTAGGTCTTCAGGAACAGAATACATGTACATACTTTTAGCACATCAATAAGCATTAGGATCCTTTAATCGTCTTGCTAAATGAAGCAGTAGGGAAGTTACCACTTGTTTCAGTGATATGGGAACACGCACATGGTCTGACCTTGTAATACTTTGCCAACTTTTTCCAGATTTTTAGAAGCCCATTATAGGTACTCTTCTATTTTTTAAAAAAATACATATTGGTTACTCGTATTGGAACTATTTTTAAAACTCAGGTCTGGGTAATGAATCATATACTCTGATCAATGAGATTTCTGCAGTCCTCAGAGGTGTGCTGGCTCAGTGGCTTAAAAGATGGTAGAAATGATCTCTGCTCTAGCAATTCAAGTTCTCGCACCGCATGACAGAGTGAGTTCTCATCATTTGCTTCAGGTTCTACCCACCTAGCAGATTGAAAGCATACTACATATAAGTAGATAAGATAGGTACCACTGTAGTGGGAAACAGCATTTTATGCAGACTGTTGACTCCTCCTGGTGCTTGGCCTGTCCGGATGCAATACCCACCTATGAGGCAACACAGATGGTGAGACAAGGCCCTGGATGATGCCACAGGATGCCACTTGTCTTTCTGATGCGGAGCTAGCCCAACCCATATGGTGCATCCTGGATAAGCATGTGAGTGAGAACTAAATGGACTAGCACTGTTCAACAGCCAAATGACTACTATGAACTAACATTGTTGTCTCCTGGCTAATTATACCATTGCCATATGATAAATAAATAAATAATTTGTAGTTCTTTGAGAAAAAATGTTATTGAGGAAGGAACTAGAAACCTATTGTCAAGGCTTGCCCTCTGTTAATTCACTGTCAGGCAATTGGTATACAAGTGGAGCAACCCCATTTGTTATTCCTCTCAGGAATGATCCCAACAGCTTATATCTGGCCTGCGGGGTTGCTCTGGAAACAGTGAAGGACCAGCCCACAGTGCTCTGCCAGCGAAAATGGAGCTCTGTTTTTGCTGGCAGAGGATTGCAGCCAAACACTGAGCTCGGGGCCCCGTTTTTGCTGGCAGAGTGCTCAGGCCACCACAGAGGCCCCCAACATGAGCGATATGAAGCTGGCTACGTTCACTCTGCCCCCCAGAGGCCCCCAACATGAGCGATGTGAAGCTGGCTACGTTCACTCTGCCCCCCACAGAGGCCCCCAATATGAGCAATGTGAAGCTGGATACGTTCACTCTGCCCCCCTGAAGTCAAACACAACCCTGATGTGGCCCTCAATGAAATTGAGTTTGACACCCCTGAAGCTCAGATCACTGTAACTGTATAATCACTATAGTACAGGTTTCAGATAGTTTTAAGTTCAAAAACTTGGTCCCATCATTCTATTTCCTGCATTGTAATATATAACTTGTACAAATTGTTTTCAAATGTATTCATGTAAATGATATTTTAATTTTATTAAATATATATAATAGAATTTTATTGTAATTTTTTGCAATAAAATTTACTGTAATTATGTTATTATATCACAAGCCATCTTTAGGGGGACTATATCTCCATTCAAACCCTTCGTCTTTCATATCATACTTGCATGTCCACCAATGCTTGCCTTCTGTATGAAATAATTCACATGAAATAATTCACTTTCTCACTTTTTCATTCTAAAACACTTACACTAGTAGCTACTTATGTCTTCACCTTGATGAATGGCTTTTACTGCTTTTTCCATTTCTTTTGCTGAAAATGAATAATGCAATGCATATAACATCTATGTGCCAGCTCCAAAACACAAGCATAAAATATAAATATTAACCAAGTTATCAAATGGAAATGATTTTCCATGACTACCTGAGTCCAAATATTTAATTAGCAAATTCAACATTATTTTTTCAGCTGTAGACAGAATGATACGCTTTTAATTTTAAACATTAAAATGTTAAAGCCAGCCAGTTTTCAGCAAACTCAGATGACATTACCCATACTTAGTGTGTCAAAGTTTTGGGGCTTCCAGACTTCAGGTAGCAGGAGCAGCAGAAATAAGCCAATGGCCTTGTAAGAGAACAAACCTGCATCCTGTGGCTACTATGTATCAAAGGACAGATGCCAGTAGACATTTTGGTTTCTTTTTTGACATCTTTCTCACATTCTACCACGGATGTCTTGTTAGGTGTTAAATCACTATCTGGCAGCAGCCTTGATTTTATCTCACCTGTGCCTCTGAATATTTGGTGGAAAACTAAGACTGGACTCATAGATCTGCAGAACTTGATGCTGGGGGGTTTGAGGGGAGGGAAATTGTT
>JANHFR010004671.1:20185-32962 GCA_032468015.1 Mimophis mahfalensis | reverse complement strand
CAAGAGCTTGCATGCCAGGTGACATGGGTCCACGTGCCACTTTGGGCATGTGTACCATAGACTCGCCATCACGGATCTAGAAAATAAATTCACAAATATGAACACCCTGAAGCTGTGATATACAAGAGCAGAGTCCTTCAAAAATTCTTCAAATATTGCATTGTAACAAAGAGAGGGGAACCTCCCCCCCTCCCTGCCAGCATTCAGAGTAGCTCTTTTTAAATATAAATTAAATCAGGTAAGAGTTTTTCTCTAGCTATGCCTACTTTTTTTAGGAGTATGAGATGCCATTCAAAGACCATGTATGGCCCTTGTCCAATTCATGTAGAGTATAGCACAGAGATGATGATAGAATCATAAATGTTCAAACACCAAATGCAGTGATGGAATTTGGCAATACTTCTTGCTAAAGATTTTTTTTTTTTATGCTGTTCTAATCATTCCTGCATTTCAAATACACCTTTGCCTGTAACGTGGTTGAATCCAAAGTGGAGCAAATGGAACAGAATCAAATTTAAGCTGAAATTGGTGGGGGGTAAGAGAAATTCCCCATTTTTTAATGTTGTCAATGGCCAGTATTTTTTTCCCCCCTGCTTTAAGGGAAACTTTCCATTCCCCATGAGGTTGTAAATCTAACATTCAAAGTAGCTATTTTGGTATATTTGGTATATTTGGTTCTAGTTCTAGGCATATCCAAGTAGCATTGGCTTCCGGCATGTTTCTAACTGCAATTCAAGGTGCTGGCTGTCACCTCTAAATCCTTCAAGGGTTGGGACTGAGTTACTAATAGAACTATTTCTCACCAGTTGTTTCTACCCATTGTATCCTATTTGGCAAGAAAAGTATATTCTGGGTGCCATTGGCTAGGCTGGGGCAATTAGTGGGGTCCAGAAGGAGAGTCTTTTTTTTCCATAAGACCCATCCTTTGGAACATCATCTCCTCTAAGATTTCATTGGTCTCGTTCCTCTTGGTCATTTATAAGGCCTTGGAAACTTTGCTTTGTGTCTAGGCTGGGAGGATTGGGCATGGTATAGAGCACATCTTCAAGCTGCATGGATGCTAGGTTAGATTATGTGTTTTCATTTTTGACTTTTACGTTGTGTATTTTAAGTATTTTATTTGCTTTGTAATAAGATGCTTATAGTTATGTCAAAGTGTAATGGGTATAGATAAAATTTATATAGATAAAATTCATTTATAAACTAGACACTAGGAAGAAGGTTTGTTTCGTGTTGTCCTTGACTTCACTTGCCTTCAGCTGCACCCCTTTAGATAGGAGCTGCATCACCCCAAGTCACCAGACTATGCACCCCTTATCACACAGACTCAGGACATTCCATTCCCATCCATTCCACCTTTTCTTCACTACTACTGCTCCTATATATTCACCATGACATGATGGTCTTCATACTCGAGCTTATTTCTTCTTGCAGTACCACATCTGTGAAAAGGATATTTGGTATCCACAATAACAAAAAAGTGTTCTTCCAAATTATTTAATAAATTCATTCATTGCCTTCAACAGAAGAAGATAAAACCTTTACTTCTTACAAAGAAATTTCTTCTGCAAATTTTGGAAACCTGATTCATCCATACATTATTGTTCTCCCCTGTCACTGTGTGATTTTTTTTGTCAGCCAGTTTCAAAATGTAAACACAGCCAATATTATATGATTCTCCTGCTTCTGCTGTAGACTCTTATCTTGTTACTATAGTGCTACCCACATGATTAAGCCAATGTTTGGGTTATTGAAAAATTCCTTTGCATGTAAGCACTGGCCTGAGTTTGTGCAGAAACTTTACTTTCACTTCTCTCTTTCCTTTGTCCATCGTAGTGCAAGCAGCCTTGGTAAGCTTCTCTGTTCATGTATTCAAAATGTAAGTAGCCAGAATTTCGTTTTGTTTTCAATAAACTTTTTTTAGACTTTATCTTGGGTCTCATTAATTATGTCAGTGCCAGGGAAAACTCATTATGATCCATCTTCCTCTATTTTAACCCCCTTTCCGTTCAAGGTGGAGAGGGAGTGCAGCTATGGATTCTTCAGTTCACATTCATACGCTGACATCCCCCCTGCCCCACAAAAGTATATATGGTCAATTTTTTATATTTAGCTTATTGGCACAATGGTTAGAATGCAATATTGTAAGCTAATCCTGCTGACTCCTGATTGTCAATAGTGTGGCAGTTTGAATCTGAATGTCTCAAGGTTGACTCAGCCTTCCATCCTTCTGAGATCGGTAAAATGAGGGCCCAGATTGTTGGGTTGATATGCTGACTCTGTAAACCACTCAGAGAGGTCTGTAAAGCACTGTGAAGTGATATATAAGTCTAAGTGCTATTGCTATTATTGTATATCTATTGTACATGGGGATGCGATGGTTCAGAGATTAAAGAAGTTTAGCTTGCCAGCTAGACTGCTGACAGCCCAGGTTTGAGATCTGACCTCCGTGCAATTGGGGTGAGCTCCCATTATTTATCTTAGATCCTGCCCACCTAGCAGTTCCAATGTATACAAATGCAATTAAATTAATAGATACTGCTTCTCTGGGAAGGCAACAGCATTCTGTGGACCTTTCGCATATAGCCATGCTGGCCACTTGACCATGGGAATTGTCTTCAGACAATGCTGTCCCTTGGCCAAGTAATGGAGATGAGTCCTGTGCTCTACAGTTGGACATGACTGACAGGGAAATCTTCACTTTATATTGTTGTATACAAAAAGTATACCTACTTATTGTGTGATCTTACTGGCAAAAGCCATTCAAAATCACACCATTTCCTGCTTAATCCATGATTTTTATTGAATTTACACTTAAGATGCAGCATGCAAAGCATGTATTCACCTCAAATCTATGGCATCTCCCAAAATTTTTGCTCAAGGATGTTCTATTTTCTCTGATGGAGTCAGATTTTTAGGGTTAAATGATGCTTTAATAAAATGAAACATTTTTTTGTTGTTGTCTGTCTCTCTCAACAGGACAAACCAAAGCCAGATAGACAATTTTAATGGAGTATTTGTAGATTGTTTTTCTGATTGTCCTTTTCTGCAGAACTGTTTGGTCCTGGAGATCCATTTCTAATGTACTTGAGTCATCTTCAGAGTATATAGGCTAGAGAGTATCATCTTTCACACCTGACATTTTACAGCTTTTGTTAGCTCACCCAGAAAGACACCAAAAGATAATACTGTTTGTTTTCTTATTAAATCCAGATGTCACCTTACTGAACAATCCACCATATATAATGCTGACCGGATGCCAGAAATATAAAAGCAGCTGTATTCATTGTTGTTACTATTTATCCTTTCCTCTTGATAATTGTCCATAACACTGTAGATCTCATTCAAAAAGTAGAAAAATAGAATTCATTGCTCTGAAGAATTATCAAATAAGTAAATAAATATTGCACATGCTTTATTATAAATGGCCAGGCTTAAAGTTTAAATTCAGATTAACTAGTGAATGACTGGCATGAATTTTATGTGTAAATTCATACATTTAGCCACCCTAGTACATATCAATTAGAGAAGCCAGAGGGAGATCTTAACTGCTATACTACTTTGCAAGATATTGTGAGTGCTAGTTTAATGAGTAACTGTTTCTACACCAGGGCAGGTCAAGGTGCTAGCCATCATAGTTATGATCAATTGTATAAATAAGAAATATGATTCAGTCTTTGCTATGTGTATTAGGCTAGCCTTAGATATTTTTATGACAAAATACAGATTGACAAGACTTGGGGAAGAAGTCTATCCCTTTTTAACATGTACTTATTTATTTGTAAAATTTATCAGCCACCCATCTAACCACAACTTGGGCAGTTTTCAGAGTAGAAACTTGATGGTTTATTTATAAACTATTAAATCATGGTTTGGTTTGGTTTCCTAACAAACTGGTAGAAAGATGGAGACAGAAACATTTGATATTTACTTGCTTGCTTAACTGTCTATACTAAGTTGATAGAATTCTTTATTAAGTCATGTACTGACCTGATCATTCTTGCCATTGTTTTTGCTGAGAGCTTTACACCTAGACTCAGAGGAATTTACAAACAGAAACAACACCTTCCTAGCAAACATTTCCTGCCTATAAAAATGTATGTGTATGTATACAGGTAGTCCTCCACCTACAACCACAATTGACCCCCCAAATTCTGTTGTTAAGTGAGACAGTTAGTTAAATAGGTTTTGCCTCATTCTTTGACCTTTCTTGCCTCAATGGCTAAGTGAATTACTACAGTTGGTACAGTAAGTTAATAACCGGATTGTTAAGTGAATCTGGCTTCCCCATTGACTTTGCTTGTTAGAAGGTCACAAAAGGTGTTGACAAGACCTTGGGACACGCAACGGTCATAAATATGAACCAGGTGCCAATCATTTGAATCTGGTCACATGATCATGGGGCTATTGCACAGGTTATAACTGTGAAAAACAGTCATACATTACTTTTTCAGTGTTGTTCTAACTTTGAACGGTCACTAAACAAATTGTTGTAAGTAGAGCACTACCTGAATGTACAAATGCATAAGTGAAGCCCTCCTTCCTTGCTTTGGACTGTTCATTTCAAAAATCTATTGTCTTTGCTGGGACATATCCAATGAAGAAATATCCAGTCAACATTTCTCTAGCAAATTTATTCTACTATTAATTTAATTCTACCGTTGTTGAACTACTGTTAGCATTAGATAGATTCCTCACCAACATCTAAATAGAATTTGTTTTTCTGCAGTTTAAAACTATTAGTTCTGCATTCTCGACTGCTAGGTCTCGATTTGCTTCTGTGTGACAAGCCTCCAGGTATGTAAAACACCCTGTCAAATCCCTTATCAATCTTCTCTTCTTAAGGCTACGAATACCCAGTTCTTGCAGACTTCCCATTAAACCTATTGATCCCCTGACAGACCTCACAGCTTTTCTGTGAAGCTTTTCCACTCTCTTTGAATACTCCATGAGGTATGCCTAACCAGCATGGAATAAAGTGGAGTTATTATAATAGCTAGAAACCATAGAATCTGTTGACATAGTGCAAAGCTGCAACGACCTTTTCTAATAGCCGCATTGAACTAATTCATAGTCATCAAATAAAATCATTTTCACTTATGCCGTTACCAAGTCAAGTACTTCCCCCATCCCCACATTCTACATCTGTGCATTAGTCTCCATTAAATTTTACGCTGTTATTTTCAGATCGCTATTGTAATCCATCAAAATGGATTATATTATCTCAGGGGTTGCCGTGAAGAAGAGGGAGTCATGCTATTCCCCAAAACACCTGAGGGCAGGACAAGAAGCAATGGTTGGAAACCAATCAAGGAGAGAAGCAACCTAGAACTAAGGAGAAATTTCCTGATAGAACAATTAACCAGGGGAACAACTTGCCTCCAGAAGTTGTGAATGCTCCAACACTGGAAGTTTTTAAGAGGAGGCTGGACAACCATTTGTCTGAAATGGTACAGGGTCTTCTCCCTGAGTGGGGGGGTGGTGGACTAGAAGACATCCAAGGTCCCTTCCAACTCTGATTCTATTCTATTCTATTCTATTCTATTCTATTCTATTCTATTCTATTCTATTCTATTCTATTCTATTCTGAATGTTTGTGTTTTCCTCACAGAGCATGAGTTATCCCATTGTTTTGTGTTATTCAAAACTTCGATGAACTTTGCTTTCACCTCTTTTCAAACTAATCAATGGAATTGTAGTTGAGGGTTTAATTTAGGCCAAATCCTATGGCAATCTATTTGCTGCTCTCTCCAATTTGCTAAGGAAGCACTAATGAGTGCTCTCTGAACTCAGTTTTCATAATGCTTGCAAATCTGTGCAACGGCAGTACAATCTAGCCCACATGTACCTAGTTTGCTAATCTCATAGAACATTTTGGTAAATTCTTAGTCAAGACATACATGTTCCCTTGATTTACTATGGAAGCTAGTGCAGCTAATCACTTTGCTTTTAAGGTATTTAGAGATCAAGATATATGGCTTACTCTAAAAACTTCTTTGGTATTGATGAGAGACTGGTGGTGTTACTTGACCCATTCTCCAGTTTCTCAAGAATAATGAACTGAGATCATCATCAGGTTTCTTCAATACTCTAAGATACAACCATTTAGCCATGAAGATCTGAAATCATTCAGGTTCAATGGTTACTGTAGTTACCCCTCAGCTCTGAACTGAACTCTTGCTTATTCAACCAGACACAGTATTCTCATGTTAGAGATGATTGCTTCAAAAACAGAAGTTGAGCAAAAGATTGGCTTTTCTTTTTACCCTTTAATAATTTTCACTAGCAGGTATACCGGTTCTTTGTACAGTTTACATGTGTTTGTGGTTGATGCTCACTACTATTTCACTGTTATTCTTTATTTCTATCACTTGTATTATTTATACAGTATTTAAACAGAACCTAAACTTAAGATGCAGTGGCTCAGTGGCTAAGACACTGAGCTTGTAGATCAAAAAGGTTGGCGGTTTGGCAGTTTGAATCCCAAGCGCTGCATAATGGAGTGAGCTCCTGTTGCTTGCCCCAGCTTCTGCTAACCTAACAGTTTGAAAGCATGTATAAATGCAAGTAGAAAAATAGTATCACCTTTGGTGGGGAAGTAACAGCATTCTGTGTGCCTTTGGTGTTTAGTCATACTGGCCACATGACCATGGAGAGGTCTTCGGATAGCGCTGGCTCTTTGGCTCCCTAGAATTGGGAACGTAGGTGCAAGGGAACCCGTTACCTTTAAACTTAAGACAAAGCAGTACAAATTGATACATTTTTGCCTACATTTCCCAATAAATAGGCAAAATTAAATGATGTTTTGCAGTTTTATAGCCAAGAGTTGCTGTTTTCTGTCAAACTCTTGTGAGGATAGAGGCCTAAAGTTCAGTACAATGTACTTTCATTTCCCCTGAAAGTTGGATATATTTACTGCATACAAGATTGGTTTTATACCCTAATATGAATTGGGTTGACAACTAAGATTTTTGAAAAGTAATTTCATATCTATCTTAGATTACTATTTTTGACAACAATATCAAATCAAATCAAATCCTCACTCACTATCAAATGAACCCTGATCCCTTATACTGTATGTTACAAACACAAAAACAACAGACTCGCACAAAAAAACATGCTTTGTTGATGATATGTAGTGAAATATGTATAATTGTCTAATGACACCATTTTTCCCCATTTGAAATTATACATCTTTTTTCCTTAAGCAAAAATCTCCACATTTATTCTGGCAATCTTTACACAGTATTTAGAGTTCCAGATTTCATAATTATTATTCACTATTTAGAAAAAAATATCTGCAGTTGCAAATTACAGAAGTGATCTGTTGATGACAGTACAATGACACATAATGCCATCACCATTTTTGAAAGATCTGGTTAGTCCCTCTACCCCATGGGTGTCAAACCCACGGTGTCATGTTGCCATCATGTGATGTTTCACGATGTTTTTCCCACTTGCAGAGCTGAATCTGGGTGTGGTGATGCTATGCCTGATGCATCTGGCCGTGGGCTGTGAGTTTGACTGTTAAATCCAGCTTTTACTTTCTTCTCTTTACTGCCACCACTTAGATTATCAATATCCATGCATGACCTGAAGTCTCCTTGACCAACAACACAACATTTGCTTAGAATCTGTATAATTATACACTGATTTTAGAACATTTGGAAGATATCAATAATAATAAAAAAAATATCCCCGTGCCTCTCTTATTATTTCTGTTTCAGTATTTAACCTACGCCCTCTATATTCCAAATTTCAGTGTGGGCTAAAATCAAAATCAAATTAAATTTGATAATAATGCTTATGCCCCCTAAAAGCAGATGTTAGCAGAATGGACTAAAGGACATCAGTGTCACAAATGTCCATAGAGAGGAATTAACTATAGAGTCCATAATTTATTACTGGTGAAAAATAGTTTTGTCACATAAAAAAGTCAAAAAATCCATGATAGCCATGAAAAAGATAATAGCATTATTCATAAGTGACTGAAAGCTTTCTTACCAAGTCCATCCATTAATATTAATTTCAACAGAGGTCATGAATGACAAAACTGGTACAAATTCAATAGCTTTAAATTCCACTGCTTGTCAATATGTGCATAGCAATTTATATTTAATTTAATTTAATTAACAAATAATTTGTTAATTTATTTAACAAATTTAATAACTTTGCATACCTCATTCCTCTGCTTGTTAATATGTGTATAGTAACTTATATCACGAATGATATTTATACATGTACACATATATGCATATATATTCTTATGCCATTTATTCTTTTTAAAAAAAAGATTCAATCGAACTTTATTTACTTCATGCTCACAGATTCAGGCAGTCTGAAATAAACAACATTTATGTATCATTTGTTTTTATACGAGTGAATATTTAGTTCATTGTTCGATATATATTTTATTGGCATTTTAACAAATTAAAATAGGTTAAATTCTTAGGCTCTAAACACTTAAAAACACCAGAGTGCTTGTGTAACCAGGCATCATTCTTAAAGAAGGAATTCAAACACAAAGTCCAAGAATCCTTGCAAAAATATCACAATGATAATCTGTTCTTACAATACAAACAGTCCCATTTAAAAAAAAACAACAAAAAACCCTCTTTCTTTTGCTCCTTGACATCACTGGAATGAAATTTAAGCATCTGCATGTGCAGCTTTTTACATCCAAAGCAAAGGCAGGCAAATTGTGGGGTTCTCTTTTTTTCCAGGACCTTAGTATACTACAGAATTTCAGTGCTCAATCTTTTTTTGTATTGCAGCTACAGCCTCGATTTTTTAAGCCCGGATTATTTTAAAAGGCACTGTTGGAGTCTAAAATCCAAATTTCTTCAAATTGCAAAATGGGTCCTGACATTTCATGCCTGCTCAAAATTTTTGACAACTTCTACATCAGTGATGTAGAAATAGAATTCTCGGTCCAGTTTCTGGACTGCTTCGACATTAAAATCCAGTTTTTCTTCTGTCCCTTGCTTATTGGTACTGGATGATTGAAAACCTTTTGAAGAAAAAAAAAACTGGTATAAAACATGGCAAGAGCTATAAACAACAAAACTGTTATTAAAATAAAATCTGATATATAAAAGCAATCACTCAGACAGCTTTTGGAATTTATTATCACTTTGTTGGTGTATGATTAAGCTGTCATTCAGAAGGCCCATTCGTAAGCCACTATAGTCAAAATTAGTTATGTTACAAGATATTCTTCAGTGTTTTTGAATATTTAATTTGAGTGAAGAGCAAACTTGAAATGTCAGTGAAGTCTTGTTTTAACCTTTCTGGTAATGAAACAACAGGTTTCCTCATTTCAGATTTCCCAAGATATATTTAAGTGTTCAATGATGAAATGCCCTGTACAACTTGAAACTAACTTGAAAGTAATTTGTCAAGAACTGCAGGGTGTTGTCCTATTGTTGAAAGATGTAACAATACCTTCTTAGAGAATATTTTTCCAGCTTTGGTTTTTGTTGGACAGCCCAAGAACTCCATCAAGCCTGAAAATATTTTAGTAAGGCTCCAGGTCTCATGAAGGTTCACTTATAGCAAAAGATCCAGCTGAGTTCCAGTACATCTTACTTAGACACATCAAAGGGCTCCTGTTCTATGATCAGCATAGAGGAAGTATGTTTTAATTACACTGACTTCTGAACATACATATTAACATGAACTTTAAGGTCTTGTGAAGCTTCAAAGGAGAGCTTCATGTTGACAGAGATTTGAATGAAACACTCCTCCAGACTTCACAAAGAAAAAATTAGTCCTCTCATATCTGAGACTTGAGTCCTTCAAAACTACTCTCAAGATTCTCCTACAGAGCTTGTACTACACAGGAAAAGTGAGTGCACCCTTTGTTGAATTTATTCATTGTTGATTTATAAAAATGTAAGGTTTGGTGCATTTAAAATGGCTGACTAGGCCAGGCCATATCATGCTCACTCAACTGGTGCCAGGCTGTCTGCTGCTAGGCAGACTTGGCTGCCCGAATGTATCCATGTGAGTTGTCAATCACAGGCTGAGCAGAAACCTAAAAATATGGGAGGCACACAAGCCTCGTGTTATTCCAAGGTCTTCTTAGCTCTTCTAACCTTTTCTCTGCTTCATGACTATTCTACTTGATACGACCTGTATACTGACTAGCTCTATGAATGATCCTGTAACTGCTTGCATAGATGTATTGAGACTGTAAATAAATATCTTCTCCTTCTGGACCTCGTGCCTCGATCTTCTACCTCCATTCCTGTAATCCATTGACCTCCAACAGTTGCAAGGTTTCCTATTTAATTGTTAACTGACTAGCAGAGTAAAATCCAACTCTGGATTCAGACCAATCAACAGGAGAGCCAGGCAAAGCTGCTCTCCTCTTGAAATGAACACCCTTCTTTAGCAAGGACTAAGGAAAGAGTTGATAACAACCTTCTCCCAAAGCTGTGGCCCAAAGTAATTTGAGATCTACTCAAATTACACAAATTAGAAAGTCTCCTTGCTTCTACTAAGTAATTTAAGTTGCTTAGAGAAGTTCTAGATGGCAGTCTTCAGCTGCTGGTTTCCTACATATAAACCAGTTGGAAAGTAAGTCATCTCTGGAAATCTCTTTCGAATCTTCAAATCCTGTCTCCACTTTTGATCACATACATAACACATTATTCTGGGGCATCACCCTTTTTTTTTTACCTCTCCAATCTATGTTGTGAAATCAAGCATCAAGCCTTTTTGCCTTTCCCTGGCCTTTCAGAACTGATTTTAAAACATGTTTTGCAGCTAAAAGGGGAAACTTGTAGAACACTTGTCAATCTCACCCAAGTGTTGTCATTTTTTAAGGTTACTGTGTCATGGGTCTATTTTCAATCAGTGAACCTATTCAGGTGGGTGAACCTTTCCATATTCTGTAGATGAATTTGGAAAAAAAAGGGCTCTGGGGGCAGTCCAGAGGGCAGGCAGAAGTGATCAGAGGGTAGAGGGGCATCTCTGTGTAATGTACAATAGCCCATCGGAGTGAAAATGTTCACCTACTGTGAAACAAAGCATAACAGGTGAGATGGTTAACAGCACTCAAACCAAATAAAATTTTAAAATGGCACTTTTTATGGATACCATTAAAAATTCCCTTCTTCACATCTGTAAACAGACAAGTGACACTATCATGCATTTATACCTTGAGAAATTAACACTGGCTCATAATCATGCTGGGGCAAGCTGGTTGTGTTGATCAATCCTTCGATTTATCACACAGACTTCCTAAATTATAGAGAAGAAACATACCTACGCATTCCTTATTGGTTCCTCTACCTGCTTACAGATTGGGATGCCAGTTGGTGGTTATGTATGTGTTCTGACCTGGTTCCCAAACATGACAAGCATGCAGTTTTTAATTAAATGTTCCCTTTATTAGGAGCACCAGCAACCCTGGCAAAGAGGCTCTCTCAGCAGACAAACAAAGCCTCTAAGTGCCTGTCGAAAGCAAAGTTTTCTCCCTGAAATGGCTCCAACTCACCAGGAGTCTCTCTCACACACACCACACTCATAATGGAAGTCCTGGAAGGTGCACCTGCTCTTTCTCCAGCAGTGGAGACACACATACTCATGGTCTAAAAGCATGCCCGACTCTCAGCACCGCAGATTCCAAGAAAGGATTATGATACAGTTACAGACAGGATTCAGAAGTTCGGGCTATCAGTGCCTGACCGACAGAGAGATGAATAGTTGTCTGCCACACCTATCCATCTCTGCCCCCTGCCCTTTATCCCCAAAGCTAGGATGGGACTTAGCTAGCAGCAGTAGCTCTTCTGTCTCAAGGACCAGTCCATGGAATCCCACTGCTCTCCTCTTCTCTGCCTTCTGCCTATCCGTGTGTGAGACACAGTACCCAGCTCTTCCTCCTCTTCCTCATCAGCCACTCTGGACTTGGGGGCTGTTGACTTTCCATCTGGGGGCTAATGGATGGCCTGGGGTCTGCCCAGGCTCTAACTCTGATAGCTCTATTCCCTCTTCCCCCTCTCAGCATTCTCAAATTGCTTTGCTGCTGGCCCTGACTCCCATTCCACCTCCTCATCTGGCAGCCAACAGGTCACAACAGTATGTATGATGGATTCCTCAGGAACAAAAAGGGGAAATGCCATATAAGGTCCTCCTTGTGATGCAGTTCATTTGGTTTGTTTGTTGTTGTTTTATTCACAATTTTGCAAGGTAGAAAAATGCTGGCTTCTCTGAAAGTTTGAGTGACAGAGAGCATTCTGCAAACAGTATATAATTAAGAGAAAGAAACAAAGGAGGCTCCTGGTTTCCCTCCTCTTTTCTTTTAGCATAACAACCACAAAAAGTTTGAAATGCAATAAAAGCAGTAAATCACTTACTACTCTAACTGCAGCGATGTTCAGTAATCAACTATTTCCCTGCTTTCAAAGCAGTGATTATTCTGAAGTTATAATGCCCTACACGGTTTTTTTCTCTCTCAGTTCTCTAGCCCATTTGAACCTCTGCCTCTCTGTGTATTAGACTATACTTTTATGCACATGTGTATTGGTGTTTGTGTGAAACTACTACCCGTTTTTCTTCCAGCTCTTTTTTCAGACACTTTTTATTTCATATGTCATGCATGGAGATATTTGTTTGTATAGGACAGGGGTCTTCAAACGTAAACACTCAAAGAACCATTTGGACCCATTTCCCACAGAAAAGAAAACACCAGGAGCCAATAATTTAACAACCGGTATGACTGGGTGGGTATGGCCAACTCACATCACTTATTCCCACCCAGTTGCCTCCTGC
>JANHFR010004670.1:35214-46145 GCA_032468015.1 Mimophis mahfalensis | reverse complement strand
TGAGAACTCGGACGGCACCGGAGGTGAGAGCGGCGGAGGGGCTGGGCTGTTCTTGGCCGAGGCGGGGAAGAGAGGCGAGAAGAGGCAGCTGCTTCTCACAATGAGGGGGGGGGGGGAGCCGGGAGGGGCCCTCGACGTCCTCCTCCTCCTCCTGTCCTTGTTTCATTCGGGAGTCTCCCGTTCTTGGGAGACTTTCCCGTCTGTCCTGCCTTCCTCCTCCGCCCGAAGAGAGCGCCCCGCTTCCTGGAAGTGGTCCTCCTCCTCCTCTCCTCCTCCTCCTCCTCCTCTTCTTCTTCTTCTTCCTCCTTCCAACTTTCCTCCGCTAAAAGGCTTAGCGGGCGCTCCAGGGACCCGGGCAGGGTTAAGGGCAAGGCCCCTGACCCGAAAGAGAAGGTCGGACAGGGGGAAAGTATCTCCCCTGCCCTCTTCCGCCCCACCCACTCCAGGGATGGGGAGAGAATTGCTCTTCGTCTGCCCAAGGTGGGGCTGCCTCTCTCCCTTAGTCTCACCCTTTAAGGGGGAAAAAAAAGAGGACACTAATAACACCGTGAATCCTTTCTCTTCCGAAGAACTTGTAGGAGCTGCTGCTTCTTTACTATTATTATTATTATTATTTTAAGAAATACAATGCGCGTTATTGATAACTTCGGATTGCTAATCTCCGAGGGGATGAGGATTTAGTCAGTGTTCATCTATATAGTCCAATGGTTTGTCCTTCAAGGTAGTGACATTGTGGGAAGCGAGTCTATTGTAAATGTGGCTTTTCTTAAAACTCCCCTGCCCTCTGAAACTCCAGTATACCCTGAAGCATACCAAACATTCAATTGTCCCAGATTGAAAGTCTTTAAATTAGAATATTTCTTTCCCTTAAAGCAGGCTTCACTCAAAAGTTGTTGGGTGCTGCAGCTAATGTTTTGCCTGTTTGTAACTTTGCATACAGTTGTATGATAATCGAGGGAGAAAAGGTTTTCTTCTCCCCTTTTAAAATGGTCTCCTCTTCTGCCACCTGGAGAGCATTTACCACCCACTTAAGGGTTATGCCCCTTGTTGTTTCCAATAAAACAATGGCTGCTTAGTGGTATGGCATATAGCTATAGAACATCAATTTCTCCTTAAGTGGTATGGCATATAGTTATGGAACATCTATTACAGCAATCTAAGGGTCTGCTTAAGTTATCATAACCAGGGCAGTGAAATATCACAGGCTTAACTACTCTCAAATCTAATAAAGGGAAAGTTGCCATTCCGATGGGCCTAGATAATTCAGCATGCCTGAGTAATGTCATCCATTGTTAAGAAACTGCCATGCTGGTTAGGTATTATGAGGCAATGGCAGGTCATAGAAGAAATAGTCTTAGATGTGAAATTTTTTTTCCCTTTATCTTCATCTTGTAGCCTAATGAATGGTTAACGGGGGGTTTTTTTAGTAGAGGGCATCATTATATTAAAGACTATAACATTTTGCACAATGAAAGTATATAAACAGTTGATCACAGTGGGGTTATGGATCCTTTTTTGGACTGGATTTACCTGTTAGGATCTTACGTCTATATTCCACTTCTGTTGGGCATCATTTTGTATTTTGAAATAAATATCATCCAATATAGCACTTGCATTTTATCGATTGTCCAATCTGTGCAAATTATATGCAAGGTTTAAGGTAAAAATAATCATTGAAGAGAGATCTGATATTTAGTTGATAGTGTGATTCTCAGAAGTAAATCCCAATTTGTTGAACATTGGTTGCAAAGTAATATATTTTAGAGGAGGTTTTTTTCCTATTTTTATTTAAATACTGTAAAGTATTTAAGTAAATACTTGCATATCACAGTGCAACAAACCAGGGAGTACAGTTGTTTTTTATATTTTTTTAAGATGAAATAATTGCAATGTAGCGTCATGTACGTGCAAAAATGTCACATTCTCAAAATCTGTCTATGATCTCTGCTTTTCAGTAATACGCATTTGTGATGAATGCCTAAACTCACTAAACATTTCAAGAGAAGTAGTACTGTTTTGAAGTTAGAAATACATTGCCATTACAACACTAGTTCAAAAACAGATCTATTGAGTTTGAGGCTACGATTACTATCCTACTAGGTCACTTCTGTCTCTAATTTCACTTGCAGTACTAGATCAATTTACAGGTTCTTGCAAATTATTACAAACAGATCTTGCACTTTAGAGTTTTATCTTAGACATTTCCAAAATATAGCTTTGGTTTTTTTAGGGCTCTGAATTATAAGAAATTATTAATGTTCATTAATTCACTACTGATTAGTGGAGATCCCCAATCTCAATTTTTCTCTTGACACTGCAGTTAACTTTACAAAATACAGTAAATTATGAAAGTATTATAGTTAGCTATGTATCATAATGTATATATATGTTAAATATGTGGACAAGAATTTGACATACAGATATCAAGATATGTCTTTCTCATTGGGTTGTCATTTTGGACTTTATGCAGTTTTTTTTTCCATGATAGATCTGTATTCAGCTGGATTTGTTTTGTGCAGTTGTTTGGCAGTTTAGTTGACAAAAGGCATAAAAGTTGGCGCAGCTCTGTGTGGTAAACTGTTGTTCAATTGCAGTGGGATTTAAAGACTAATGATGCCATTCTGTGGTTTTCCTACCTTACAAAAGGAGTATCAGCTGAAACCTATGATATAACTGTTCTTTTTGCATATTAAATTTAAGCCAGACATAAATCAACAGGTATAAATTGATAACTTGGACAAAAGAAATGGCTGTTATGTTATTTGTGTGACTTAAGACCTGAAGCGTGTTCATACAACCAGCACACTGTTGAATGAATTACATGTGGTTTTCTCCAGTCTGCTATTACAGTGATACAGGCCAGCATGACTTATATTACTTTTCTATTCTAATAGAATAGATTCAATGGTTTTGTGGTTGCTCAGTTTTTCTATTGCAATGTTTGTTGATAAAACCTATGTTAATACTATTATTTCCTTTGGCAAGTATTAATATCACTAAGGCCTTCTCTTAACTGTGTAGAATGGAAAAAGAAAGCTATTTATTAGTTTACAAAGACAAAAAACTACATTATACCTTAATAATAAATGCAATGAAGAATTAACATAATAGAGTGGTGGTCGTAGTAAACACTAAATATTAACTTTTTGTGGATCAACTTATGTGGCTCAGATCCAAACCTGAAAACAAATTAAAACCAGTATCTTCTCACAGCAGTCACAATTGTACACAATTTAATAACTTTCAAAGAAATTTTGATAGAGTTGCTAGTAGAAGCTCTGTTTCATGCCGACTTACACATAAGGATAAGAAATATAACTCAGACCACCACGTAACACACAAAGAGCAACATAGCAATATCTGATGTACAAAACTATCTTATTGTCTTAATAATAATGTAATGTTACTGAACCTTCCTGTCAACATTGTTGAGGATAAATCTTGCTAGTATAAATGCCGTTCTGTACAAGACAAAGAGGATGTTAGAAAAATACAAATAGTGAAAGATCGGTTACAGAAACCCTTGTAACAATGGTTTGAAACTTTGAATATGTTCTTTAAGTCCAAATCATGACTCTGACCTTTTAAGATATCTTTCTCTGGCCAAGCATTATCGGGAATTGGTGTGAAAGGCTAGAAGGATAAATCAAAGATTGTACTATTTTTCCCAGAGATTAATTTACCAGCAAGGATTGCATGGGCTAGGGACTGACCTCAGAAAAAGTTGTTCTAAAATGTCCAGTTCTCATACGGGCCTTCTCACAAACACAATCACTTTCCAGCTGTATAATATAGTTTGGCACAGATTGAGGCAAGTGAAGCATAGTTCTTTAAAAATGTGATTTACATCTTTGCAGGGAAAGGGTTGTGTGCCATACAGCAGAAGGCTTAGTACCTTGGGTCTAAATAATTTAACTGCTGCAGGGACAAAGTTATTATCATTACAGCTAGTGTATCTAATTATAGTGTTGGTGGCCTTTTCAGCACATATTATAATTTCTCAAGTTCGCTATTTCCAAGCAGTGAAAGATTGAAAGTAGGTTCCTAATATTTAAAAATGTTATTTGGCTCCGTTTGGATACCATTGATTTTTCTAGTTAGTGTCAGTTAACATGTCTGAAGGTAAATAAGACCACTACCATTTTAATTTGTAGTTATTTATCATAGTAGACTGTTAATGCTATAAATATAGATATAAATGAATGAATGAAGAAGACAGCCAAGTACTTTATATATGAGTAATCCTTTGACCTTTTGCTGACTTTCTGACATATGCCTTGCCTGTTCCTGATTCAAAGTACTCCCAACAATTTAGTTTCATTTTTCTTTTACTCTTAAAGTATCCTGAGATGACCAGTGGTTAGTAGCAAGAAATAGAAGCATATAACTAAACAAGATCGATATGATGTTAAAATAATAACTATATGTTAGATGTCTGGTACTCTGTTTCTCTCATCTTAAAAATATTCCTAAACCATGTATAGTCCTTGGACTATAACTAACCAGAGGTAAATCTATGAGTAGGATTCCAAAGCTAGATATTGGAATAAGAATAGCAGACATTTTAAATTGCTAATTATGCTAGTAATTCTGGATGTCTTGGAAAAAATGTATTGGCATTAACCAGAACTTTACTTTCTTCTTCTCTCTCTCTCTCTCTCTCTCTCTCTCTCTCTCTCTCTCTCTCCCCCTCTTTTAATATAACTCCAGTTCTTAATGTTGTGCTGTTAGTATATATTTTTTCATAAAAATGAAGAAACATAACGTTGAATTTATGATTGTACTTTGGAGACTTATTCTGCCAAATTGACTGTACATCTCATTCCTTCCTACAAGTTCACATTTAGAGATATTTTCGTTTTTAAGGAAGAAAAAAGCAGTCCTGTTGCCATGTGCTTAGTGTTGTAGGAAAGATGCTATGTAAATAACAGTTATATGTGTGTGGTTTAATATATTGCATTTCTGTAATACCATTTGCATGCTTTCTAGAATAAGATTAGAATTGATATAAACTCTTGGCAGTTGCACAAGGTTAACATGGCTTCTGCGCAGTAAAGGGCATATGTCATAAACCCCCCAAAGATTTCAACATGTATTTTCAAGCTTTCTGGTACATGTCTAAATGTTATCTCATATCTAAATGCTAACTCTTCTATACTTCAGTTTTGTCTTAAAACTGCAATTTCCCACAATGGAAAACTAGTTATTTCCAAGTAATCTTGTTATGATTTCCAAGGTCACCTAAAATCTGTTCATCCAGGATAGGCATCTGTTCTTAATTCAGAATGGGTGGCCCACAGAACTCATTGGGATTTGGATAATTATTACCACAATTGGAAGAGAAAGGTTGGAGAACACAGCACAGTATACAATATGATGGGCATGATTGTGAAATGCTTTTTTACAGTATTTTTTTGTATTTTCCAATTGTCTAAGGAAAAGACAAAAATCTCAAAGTACACTTTCATGGGGTAACAGAGTGAGCTTCCATTACTTGTCCCAGCTTTTGCCAACCTAGCAGTTCAAAAGCATGTAAAAATGCAAGGAGAAAAATAGGGACCACCTTTGGTGGGAAGGTAACAGTGTTCTGTGCGCCTTTGGCATTTAGTAATGCCAGCCACATGACCACAGAGACGTCTTAAGATAGAGCTGGCTCTTCGGCTTTGAAACAGAGATGAGCACCACCCCCTAGAGTCGGGAATGAATAGCACATATGTGCGTGGGGAACCTTTACCTTTACAGTTGCATGGTTCAAAGCATCTGTGGATTTTTGGCTGTTAGAAAAACTAAAACTGGATTTTAAAGAACATAAGCTCTGGGTTTAATAGTAGGAATATCTTCTACCAAAGTTGTGCATTATTTATTGTAAAGGAAAGTTTGCATAGTTTAACATTACATCCTAGTGTTACTTTAACTGCTAGTATAATTCTACTTAGAAATGTGTATTCTACTCTGCAGGTCCTAGTCTGTATTTTTTCAGTATATACGGACAATTTGCAGAAACTGAACAAACCTTAAGTGATGATAAAGTAATTATTTCCCTATGATCTCCACATTCCATCCAAAGTAAACTTCCAGCAACTATTCTCTTATTCCATACAGAAAATAGACAAGCTTTGAAATTCTAGCAGAGAGTCCCATGCTGAAAGTATTCATTCATTAAACATATATAATTTTTTAAAAATGTCTAAGATTTAATTTAACAAGTGTTCTTCTGTTTATGAACTGAATTTTTAAAAGGAGCAATAAATTGTTTTTGTTAAGTATGTATTCATCTTATGATCACAAAGAAAGTATTCTACCTGTAAGGGCTTCATAGCTATATTCTAGTTTTATTGATTAGTAAGAGCTACTGAGAAGTGAGTGTATGATGTATTGTTGTAATAGTTTCTTAAGCTGTGTGATAGAAAGGCAAGATGTCCATCTAAGCAAATAGTATTAAAATCGAACCACAAGGAGAATAACATGTATGCTTACTCAGATGTAAATTCCACTGCGTACAATAGCACATGTCCCTAAGAGGATGTTACAGTATTAAAATTATAGCCTGAGCCTTGCTGTGAAGTCACTGCAGTTCTTTAGAAGTAATCTAAAAGTATCACCGGTTCCAGAAGTAGAGAATAGTAGCAAACCTCATGGGTAAACATTTAACACTTCAAGCATTGTTTATATGCAGTTGAAGAAACATGTGCTTAATAAGCAGTAATATACACACTGAAACTGTGTTGGTTAATAGTTTGGAAATATTTCCTGAGAAATAATAAATGTTGCTTCAGTTGGTTGCAACAATGCTAAATAAGATTTTATTTTTCAGCTTCTGTTCAGATAAAAAAAACTTGGAAAGAGGGGTGTGTGTGTGTGTGTGTGTGTAGGGAGAAAATGGTCAAATTCAAGCATCTCAGCGAAGTAGCCATTTAAAAAAAACTAAATGAATTAATTCAACAGAAATGGGTTTATTTCCATTGGAACACAATACAAGAATTAACAATGCCATTCCATCTACTAATAGACAGCTGCTGCACAATATTTTAGTAAATAATTTAAAAGTAATGGCAGCTACGAACGCTTCTGCAAAAGATTCAGGTGGTGAATGAGCAATACTTTAAATTTTGAAAATACATAAAAGCCAAAAAAACCTCCATTAATCAAATTTAGCAAAAAAAAAAAAAAAAAGAACGAAAACTTGATACCTAATTGTGGCTTTCAATTATCATAAAATCATAGTGTTAGAAGGGACTTTAGAAATCTTTTTAATCCAATCCCATGTTCAGTGCAGGATCTACCTGAGCAATATTTTTCAACCTTGGCTCAGCTCCATGACTGGGGAATTCTGAAAGTTGAAGTCCACACATCTTAACATTGCCAAGGTTCAGAAATACTATTTTAGATCATATGTTGACAATGACCATTCATACTGAAAACTTTCAATTGAAGGAGAACTTTTCTGTAGCAGCCAGTTCCTCAACTGACAGCTCAATCAGGAAGTTCTTATTAGTGTAAAACTTGAATCTGCTTCCTTGTAGTTTTAATTTTGGGTCCTGGTCTTGCCCTTTACGGTAGTGTTTTTCAATCTTGGTAACTTCATTTTTATATGGACTTTATCTCCCAGAATTGCCCAGCCAACATGCTGGATTCTGGGAATTGAAGTCCACACATCATAAATCTCCCAAGATTGAGAAACATTGCTTTAGAGCAGTATCTGATAAATCTACTTCTTCAATATGACAACTCTCCTGATGTTTAAAGACTGTAATCATATCTTACCTCAGTCACCTTTCATGTAGGTTGAATGTATGGGGACTGAACTCTCCTCACATGCTTTGTTTTGGAGGCCTTTACTGTCATCTGAATCTGTGTCATTTTGTCACTGTTCTTTTGAAACTGGGGACTAAGAATTGAATATTTTATTTCAGGTGGGATTTGACCACAACAGTGTGAAATGGAATGCTGTACTTACTCCCATGGTTTGAATTGTAGGCTCCTAGTAACATATCCCAAAATAGCTTTTCCTTTTAAGCAGCTGCATTACATTGATGATTCATGTTTAACCTGTGGTCAACAAGATCTGTTTCAGATGTTCTACTACCAAGCGAGGTCTCCCCCATCCTACACTTGTACCTTTAATTTTTCCTACTCTAGTGTAGAACTTAGAGTTATCCCTGTAAAATATGACGGTATTCGTTTCAGCTGCTCAAGACCATCTAGATATTTCTAAAAGGTTTTCTCTAAAATATTGCCACCCCCAGACTTTATATCAGCTATAAACGTCATCTCACCTCCATCATCCAAATCATTGATAAATATTTAACAGCATATACTTTGTCACATTCTGCTTGATATCTTCTCTTAGTGGAGCGATGAACAAACCCCCTGGCCCTGTGTGCCATGTGCTAAATAAATTAATTAATTAAAGAATATATCAGAGATTTGTATTCTGAAATTCAGGTATAATGCATCTACAGTGGGGTACCTCAAAATAACAAGTATTGATCCTCAGGGTTGATGGGACAATTCAAGGGGCCATTATGGTTTGTCACATAGTCACCCAGATGGTTTAAACTAGATTTGACGTTTTTCCCCCCATCTATTGAGTCCTTCCCTAAGGACCTGGGAAAGACAGATGTTGGTTATTAGCATTAAAGGTATTGTCCAGAATGTAAGCTGCTCCAATAGTGGCACATTTGTCCAGTCCAAATTCTACTGCAATATCTTGGCTATATAGTCGGACAGTGTTGAGCAGCAATTCCACTGCATGTTGTTTTTCCATACACTTTAGATCATCATGTAGAGGAAGTGAGATAGCTTGGCAGATATTTTTGTTGTTTGATAGTCCTGGCCTGACTTGTTTGATAATGTTGACAGAGGAATGAACACAATGAACACAGTGAGTGTCCTTGAAAGATTCTTGTCTTGATATTAACTTCTATCAGTCTATCACCATTGACCAGAAACTACGTTTTCCACAGTGCCATTGATCTGTGCACAAAGCTGCTGATGTTTGTAACTGATTCTTGTTATTTCTAGGCACTTCATTATCCAGTCATGTGGTACAAAGTCAAATGACTTGTAATCAAACCAAGCCACATTCAGATTGGTCTTCCTTCTTGTCAGCTAGGAGCTGATCTTTTGTCCCTTTGCTATTTGGGTGGTTTTTCTTTCTGCACCAATGGAAGATGCTTATTAGGGTTGATCGCACAATCAGCCTTATAGTACTTGCAGCACTATAGGTTAATGTAGTATTTATTTTAAAAAGTCATATAATATATAGAGGTTGATGAACAATCTGTAAGTTCATGATCAGGGAGCTGAAAAATTTGGGGACCCTTTGTCTACAGCATTCCCTAATCCAAGGGTCAGCAAACTGCAGCTCGTGAGCCGCATGTGGCTCTTCGACCCCTCTCCTGTGGCTCTCTGCGCCTCGCCCGGCCCTTTGCAGGAGGCAGAGACGGTGCAGCAGCGCCAGGGGCTGCTTGAGTGTCAAGGCTAACTCCAGTAGCTCTGGCGATCTGAAAGAGGAGAGATGGCGAGGCTGATAGCCAAACCCTGGGGAAGCACATGGATGCGCTAGGTGGGTGTGGCGAATCACACCGGAGCACCCGCGGCTGCCTGCCAGTCAGCTGGGCACCCCAGGGCGGTCGAAGAGATGGCGAGGGCAGCGAGTCGACTCCTGGGATTCGAGCCTTGCTGGTAAATGCCCCGGAGCACCCACGGTGATCCGATCGTCAGCTGTGCAGCATGGGAGGAGCCGCATAGCATGGTGCGGCCGGCAGGGCAGTCCCTGACTCCAAGCACGCAACCGAAAGCCTCAGGGTGCCTGAGGTGTCCTGACAGTCAGCTGGGAGTTCCAACCTGGCGAAGAGGGAGGTGAAGAAGGGGGAGGGTGTGTCCCCTCACCCGAGTGAGCATGTCGGGGCGAGGGCAGGTTGAGCCCCGACATAGGGCAGGGGCAGCCTGGTGGCCTCAGAGCTCCTGAGCTGCTGCTGCTGCTGGGCAGCAGTGGGGCGAGCGGAGGTGGCTCTCCTTCTGCAGCTGGCCAAGCCCCGGCACGGGCTGGTCTTTGGGGCTGGCACAGGGCATGCAGAAGCAGAGGGCGAGAGGC
This sequence comes from Mimophis mahfalensis, assembly GCA_032468015.1. Classification (NCBI taxonomy): domain Eukaryota; kingdom Metazoa; phylum Chordata; class Lepidosauria; order Squamata; genus Mimophis; species Mimophis mahfalensis. The sequence goes on along the minus strand of JANHFR010004670.1, from coordinate 36,046 downwards.
TCCACAGGGCATGACCGGCCTGCTCAGGGGCAGCTGTTGGGTGGGAGGAAACACTGAACTTCAAGCCATCCGAAGGAAGGAAGGAGGGTGAGAGCGGGAAGGAGAAAGAAAGAGTCGGAAGGAAAGACAAGGAGGAAGAAAAAAAGAGGCAGCAGGAGAAAGAAACGGAGAGAGGAAGGAGAAAGTTTAAAAAGTAAGAAAAGAAACAAACAGAAAAGGAGAAATAAGGCTCCAAAAGCTGGGCGCGCGCGCATGTGCAAAAGCTGAGGGGTGTGTGCACAGCCCCCCCCCCCCCCGCACTTATAATTTTGTGGCTCCCAGTGGGTTCTCTTCTCTGGGAAACAGGTCCAAATGGCTCTTTCGGTGTTTTAAGTTTGCTGACCCTTGCCCTAATCTATTATGCTAGTAACTCTATCAAAAGAGAAAATAAGTTTAGTCAGCCATGGATTTTGGGGACAAACCCATGATGAGCAGTGTCCCAATATTTGAGTTTACTGAGAGAAGAGTGGGTCAACCTGTTTTCCAAAGCACCTGAAGGCCAGACAAGGAATAATGGATGGAAACCGATCAAGGAGAGATTCAACCTAGAAATAAGGAGAAACTTTATGAACAGTCAACCAATGGAACAGCTTGCCTTTGGAAGTTGTGGTAGCTTCATCACTGGAGGCTTTCAAGAAGAGACTGGACTGCTGCCTGTCAGAAATGCTGTAGAGTCTCCTGCTTGGGCGGTGGGTTAGACTAGATGACCTACTACAATTTATTTATTTATTTATTTATTTATTTATTTATTTATTTATTTATTTATTTATTTATTTATTTGATTTATATACCG
>JANHFR010004669.1:78838-89110 GCA_032468015.1 Mimophis mahfalensis | reverse complement strand
GAAGAGGTGTTACATGGGAGTATCGGGAAGCCCCCAATACAACTCGCGCGGCCACATTCTGCACCAGCTGAAGCCTCCGGATGGTCCCCAAGGGCAGCCCCATGTAGAGTGCGTTGCAGTAGTCAAGTCGAGAGGTCACAAGTGCATGAGTGACTGTGCGCAGGGCATCCCGGTCCAGATAGGGTCGCAACTGGTGCACCAGGTGAACTTGGGCGAAGGCCCCCCTGGCCACGGCCCCCACCTGACCTTCACTTGGTTCCCAGATTAACTGATTCACACATTTTAATTATTTTACTTTTGTTCCATTTGTCCCATTGATGAAACTGATGGAACCAGTTCAGAAACAATGAGCCAGTTGGGACAGTGCCCCAAACTATGAGAGACCCTTAAAATACAATGCCTATATTTTTAACTGTACAGTGTATGGCAATTTAAGAATTACTCTCCTGTTTTGCCATGGCCTCTATAGAAGACATCCTCAGAGGATAGCAAGGAGATCCTTGGATAACGATGGGAAGGGGGTGTCAAGAAGACAAATGAAAAGAAGAGATTCCTGTTGCTAGAGTAGCTGCCTGCATTCTTGGGTGCTATGGGGATGTTGCCCTATTGCCCACGGTTAAATCAAATTCATAGTCTAGTCCTGTGATGGGGAACCTATGGCACACATACCCAAAGTGGCACATGGAGCCATTTCACCTGGCACGCAAGCTCTTGTGACCCCCCCCCCACAATCCCTGCCCCCGCATGCATGACCACCACCACCCCGCACATGCACATGCTATCCCCTGAGCTGAAAAAACTCCAAAAAAACACTGAACTGTTTGGTGTTTTTTAGCTCAGGGGATAGCACACGTATGCGCGGAGGGGGCAGCGGGGATAGTGCTATCCCCTCTCTCCCCCCCTGCACATGTGTGCTTTCCCAAGTTTAAAACACCGAACCAGGTCAGTTCAGTGTTTGCGCGCACATGCTGGGGGGGGGAGGAGGGCGGTCCCACGCGCATCCACGTGGGTGGTTGCATGTGCATGTGTGGGGGCAGGGCATGCACAGGGGCGGGGCAGGGCACATGAGACTGTGTGTATGAGCGTGCGCTTTCATTTTTGGCATGGGAGGTGAAAAAAGTTCACCATCACTGGTCTAGTCAGTCCTCTATCGTGACCACAAAATGGTTTCAATTTTCTTTTTAAGGTAAACTCTTCTTAGATTAAAAAAAAAATGCTATATCTAAATGGAAACATAAATACAACTTGGACCCAGCACTAAACATCAGTGTACATCTTAAGTTACCTTTTGATGGGAATTAGGAGCAAAAGGTGCTGGTATCTCCTGGCTGGCTCCTGGGTTCCCAGAGGAATTTGGTACAAGATGCTGAACTAAGTGGACCTTCAGTCTTCTCCAGCAAGGTCTCTTCTTCTGCTTTTCTTCTCATTGTTGGCATTCTTGCTCTTTCTCTTTCATTCAAGATTGGAGCCCAGTGCTACTTAGAGTGTTCAGCTTTGACCCAGAAAGGCCTGAAGGCTGTCTTTGATGAAGCAATCCTCACAATCTTCAATCCCAAGAGGAAGAAGAAACTTTGTGCCAAGTGTTGCAGCTGCTGTTCAGTTCTATGATGCCCGGAGTTCAAAGTGGACCAGTGTTGCCAGTTAATAATCCTGCACAGAGGGATGTGACCAGAAAAAAAAAACCCTACTTTATAAAGTGATTCCTCCTAATCTGTGATTCCTCTCAAATGCAACTCTGTAGACTTTTCATGCCTTGCTTGTCTTTTTTTTTTTCTAATGTCTATGCATCTGTAAATACAAGATCATGTTGAGATAACTCCTCTCTTATTAGCCAGCAGATACAAGAAGAAGAAAAACTTTAGAAATTCTTGGTATAGTCAGAATCCCTGATGCACCTGGAAGGAAAAAAAAAGATCTAAGGATCCTAATCCTACACCTGAGCCAAAAAGAACAAGCTTTGTCATTAACAACCCACAGGAAGGAATTAATAAATCCCAGCATTTATTTTTCTTTCTATGACACTATAGTCCTTTAATTCAGGATACAGCTGGAGTGGCTGGACACAGCTGAGCATTTACTACCTGGATGCCCTTCCTCACACCTACATGGAGTTGGCAGCAGACAGTAAATCCCAGTATGAATATGCAATAATGATTACATTTGAAGCACACAAAATGGGATTTAGACATTTTTAGGAGTCAACCATGTTGACACATGTCAAGTGTCAGTCTTTCCAAACTGAATGCACAGTAATGCTTTTGAAAGAGATGGCATAGAATACAAAGTCATTCATGTACTATTCTTGTCTTCCTTTTATAAACGAAGCATAATCCAAAGAAATACTCTCAGGTTGTATTGCCATGTTGCCATTAGATGTGTGAGAATTCTCCTCTTCTTAAATGAAATCTGAAGCTCTCACATTGTGCATTTTTCAAAATCATTTTGAAATAGTAATTGTCTGGATTTGAGAAGTCAGAAAATGTACATAAATCCTGTCGGCAAATCTAGACTTCTTTTCCTAGAATTTATTATTATTCTTCAAGCATAACTACATAACTACAATAAGAGCTACAAACTGTTCTTTGAACAGTATGAATGAGGTTCCTAACCTCAGCAAGTTTAAGATGGGTGGACTTCAGCTCCCAAAATGCATGAAGTTCAGCCATCTAAAAGTGCTGAGGTTGAGAAACATCAGTGTAGATTATCTCAACTCAAATCCAGTTCCTAATTACTAATTTTCTTGACAATGACAAAAAGGCCATTGTTTTCTTTTGGGATGCTTTTAATTTTTTTTAACTCTTAAGATAGTCTATAGGTCTGGTACTATTCCTTGGTGTCTTCCATCCAAGCACTAACTAAACCTGTAACTGTTTAATTTCTGAGCCCAGGCAGGTTAGGACAAGCGGGGTCACTTACTAAAGATGCTAATTTGCACAATCCAGATCAAAAGGCAGCTTGAGATAGAATACAAGAAGATCCTGAGAAAATCAGATACATGCATCTCACACACATGGATGTGTGCTCACACAAAACAGACACACAAACACAAACCACCATTCTTACCTCTTTCCCTGACCTGGAAAAACTAGTTGAAACTACCAAAATGCTCACCAAATGAAGGATTTTTAGAAGGAGCAGCAATACATTAGAAGCAATGTTTGTTTCAGTTTTGGGATGATGTGTATACAAAATGGCTTCAGCTGCTCTCTTTTTCAGTAGCTCCTCTTTCTCCTATCTCTTTTTGCCAATTCTGCCACTCTTGATTCAATCCAGTTGGCAATAATCTATGGAGATTCAAAATGATTTCAATCTATGGCCTCCTCTGGTAGTCTTTGGAATTAATCCCCCTTGTACAGAGAGGCCAGGCTTGGCTACCTTCATCAGCTTAGATGCCATGTGACTGAACACAATCACAACTTCTGTTCTTTCTGTCAGGCTTAACTAGCTATAAACATATAACTTAGAAGCTACCTGTGATTACGGTAAAATGCATTCCAATGTCATTCCAATTGTCACCCAGCTAGGAAACCACAAGAAAGTACCTATTATAACCAAAAGGCTTTTATTGTTGTAAATGCCTTCGTTGCAAATGTTTTCTACAATTTATATTGTTGATATGTGATTCTTAAAAGAAACATTTTAAAAATATATTTGTGTATGTGTGTCTTTAATGTGTGTGTGTGGGGGGGGGTGCTTATAAATAATAGTTTTAGTTAATTTAGTGAATAATAATAATGTTAGTTAGTTAGTGAAGATTGAATGAAACTCTGATGAGTTCTGTACAACAAGGATGTTCACAACCTGATTCTTGATCTTTGTCACTGGTGCCCACATTGGCAGATTATCTATACAGGTAGCCCTCAACTTACAACACTTCATTTATTGACTCTTCAAAATTACAACAGCACTGAAAAAAGTGACTTATGACTATTTTTCACATTTACAACCATTGCAACATTCCCATGGTCACATGGATCAAAATTCAGACACCTGGCAACTGATTCATATTTATGACGTTTGCAGTGTCCTGAGGTCATGGGCTCACCTTTTGTCACCTTCTGACAAAGAACATCAATGGGGAAGCCAGATTTACTTAACAGTCGTGTTACCAATTCAACAACTGCAATGCTTCACTTAACAACTGTGGCAAGAAAGCTCGTAAAATGCGGCAAAATTCACTTAACAGCTGTCTTGCTTAGCAACATAAATTTTGGGCTCAATTGCGGTCATAGGTTGAGGACTACCTATTTCTTGGCTAAGGTTTCTACCTCCAAAAGAGGTGTCCATATAGAGTTCCTGACTGAGTGTCTCCCAGGTTCCTGGGGAGATGTGACAGTGTGCCATGCCTGGACCAATTTTTTTGGAAGCGTGATGTGATATGCCAGAATGATTCTGAATCATTAGATTTGATTGCCTGAATGAGTAATTTATTTATTGATTGATTGATTTGATTTGATTTGATTTGATTTGATTTCTATACCGCCCTATTACTACAGGACTCAGGGCAGTGTACAGGCATTAAAACACAACCAAATACAAAAGTTAAAAAGTATTAAACAAAACACGCCCTAACAGACAGAGATAAAAAATTCATGTCCAATAATTTTCCATAGCTTCCTTTTTCTTGCTTGCCAGCAATTGTTTATAGCATCTTTTCTTTCTGAGGCGGTTCTGTGAAAACCTCAGTGCAGTATTGGATACGTACTATAAGTCTGGTAAGTGACACCAAGAGCTTTTTTGCTTTAATGTAGTCCTTGTCAAATCATGGTTTGGATAAATGTTGCTTTGGGAGTGCATTATTAAACAGTTAAATGCTGTTGGAGTTCTTGGGTTGGGGTTTTATAATTCTCTAAGAGTACATCAGGAAATTCAGCCATGTCAAGACAGACTGGAGAATCTGATGATTTTAGGCCTAAAATTTGGTTAACATTTTGCTTAAACGTGGGGTCAGCAAGGACAGTTAAATGCCTAAGTGTTGACACTGAGCAGATCTCTTAACATAATGATTGATTTGCTTCTGTCATTGTTACTTACTGTATATAGGCAAACATTTCCAACAGTGACATGTTACTCAAGGGGTCAAAGAATTCCACATTATGCTTCCAAAGAGCAAGAGAAGTTTATTCTGAAACATGTTATACAGCTGGAATAGATCTAAACACAGCGTTCAGCACAACAGGTTCAGCATCATGAAGGGGCTAGAAAGGGAGGGATCAGGAAGCAAAGATGAAACAGAAGGGAAATTTGGACAAGTTCAGCCTTAAAATCAGAACATTTCTGGGAAATTTGAAGGACCGAAGACAGCAGATTCCATCCAAAGCATGCCCTGCAGCTGCCAGGAATAGAAGTTTCAATGTAGAGTGGCTTCCTGTTTTTTTTTTTCATTAATTCATTAATTATTTATTTCATTGTGCAGAATAGGGAAGGGGTCACCTGGTGTTCTCCTTTCCATCTCTATTCTGATGCAGTTAAGTGCCAGTGTTTAATAAATATCAAGCTAGATTTTTGTTAATTGAATTAAGTGTGTGTGATTGCCTTTGTCTGGGCATAAGTTATCTATAAGCAGAAGCTTATCAGAATCATCACTGCCAGCCAAGAACATATTCCAGGATGTGGTGCACTGTGACCTGAGTTTAAGAAAAAAAAGAACCTTTGAGGGAAGGAGACAAAAAATGTAATAACCTTCTGTTAAGTTTTGGCCGAATGGAAGCTAGGCCAGAGTGATTTCTAACAGCTCTTTATTAAATACTGTGAGGGAACTGGAACTACCTGGCTGACAGAGCTCCTTTTATAGGAACCTGATCAGCCAAAAAAACCAATCAGTAGAAAGTATTTTCCCGTTCCAATAGAGGACCAGACTGAGAACTTCAACTGACAACTATATATATACCATATACAATGCATAACACCTTCCATCTAAGGCAGTGGTTCTTAACCTTCCTAATGCCGTGACCCTTTAATACAGTTCCTCATGTTGTGGTGACCCCCAACCATAAAATTATTTTCACATACACCTGTATTTGTACTGAAATATGTGTTTTCCGATCGTCTTAGGTGACCCCTGTGAAAAGGTCATTCAACCCCCCAAGGGGTCACGACCCACAGGTTGAGAACCACTGATCTAAGGGAACCTAAGAGGTCCCATAATGATGTTTTCTCAACTATGAAACCACTATCAATCACGTCACAGAATGAAGGAGGAAGGAACATAGCTGAGTTGTATAGCACATTCAGTTCTTGGCATCTCAGCTCTCATGTGGTGAGAAAATTCTCTGCTTAATATTCTGCAGAGCTACTGTACTAACAAGACTGTGTTTCCATTCTGTTCCTCAGCTTAGCTTTGCTCCTTTTAATCTATAAAATCATAAACAACATGAAATCCAGCCTTCTTTGAATGCTGCTCCAAGTGAGATAATATAAACAGCTACAGTAACCCAAACTCCTTCCAGAAGCCACATCAGTCTGCTTAAGGATTTAGAGTAGAACATTCTTTTAATGGCGTTGTGAATTTCTCTCCCCTTTCAAAGCTCCATTATCAATATATTGATTTAAATTCAAAGTTCAAAGCTCCATTATCAATATATTGATTTAAATCTGCCATGCTATTTTAAATTGTAACTGTACTTTAACCATTTGCTTTACAATTTTGATGAAAGAAGCTCGGAGGACCTGAACTAGCATGGAAATATCATGATATAAAATGAATAAAACAAAATAAAACAAAATATAGTGATTAGATTTAAGGTAGTCTCTTAAATCCTGCAGACAAATATGCAAATGAAATCAGACCCTTCCTTCCTTAAAGAGATCACAAAGTTCATTGTCATACTGCAATATTCTGCAAAATTTTAACTTGAAAAGCAAAGGCTGAACAGCTGGATGGACAAGGACTCCACTTGCCAACTTGTGATTGCATTTTGACAGCTCACTTTCCTGGGAGAGGAACTTCTCCTAAAAACAACAGGCATAAAAGGAACAGCAAATTTGCTTCAACAGATATCAGACAAGATGGCTTTTAAGAGATGTAACCAGTGGTGGGATTCAAATTTTTTTACTACTGGTTCTGTGGGTGTGGCTTAATGGGCATGGCTATGCTATCGGCCAATCAGAGGTGGCATTTGCTGGTGTTGGCCAATCAGAGGTGGTATTTGCCGGTTCTCAAAATTATCGCTACTGGTTCTCCAGAACCCGTCGGAACTGGCTGAATACCACCCCTGGATGTAACTCAAAAGACCCCCAGTTTCTTTGCTGACACAACGTCTCAGCACTATATTCTACAAAATGATGAATGGAAAGGAATTATGATGATTTTACCAAAGGGATACTCAAGTTAATCAGGCACAGGGCCTGCTCAATTGAGTGGACTGAAGCCAGTGTGAGCAAGATAATTCTTGTAAATACTCTGCTGATTTTAAATGTTGGCTTAAGCAATCCCCACCCCCAAATGTAACTAGTCAAGGGAAAGACAAGCAGCTTATGGAGGATGAGACAAGCAGCTTATGGAGGATGAGAATTCTAATTAATTACACAACACTCACCTGAATGTGGTGAAGGAAGAAAAAAAGAAGATGTTTTACAACCTGTTTAACAATGAGAAACAGTCTGGTAGCACCTTTTAAGACAAACACATTTTATGAAAAGACCAAAGCTTTAATGAGCTGTATGCCTTTCATAAATTGCATTTATTCATTTTGTGTCTGTCTAGAAACACTGTTTTTCTCCTACAAAGACTTTTCAAACTACAGCAAGATTTTTTTTACAAAAATGGAAATCAGCTTATCCTCATTTCAAGCAAGACAGTTACTAGAGTTAACTGTACGAATATTACAGCCATTGGAATAATGGAATACTTAAGCCACCTGGCCTTTAAGGATATGGACATATAGCCCCAACAAGTCCTAAGTTTAGAGCTCCAATTTTGCAACAGCAGCTGCCAAAAAACTAATACAATCCTTGGTTGTATACACCAAGGCATAGAATCAAAATCACGTGAAGTATTAGTACTGCTCTATAAAGCCTTAGTAAGGTCACATCTGGAATACAGCATCCAGTTTTGCAATACCACATTGCTGAGACTTTGGACAAAGTGCAAAGAAGAGCAAAATTAGGATGATTAAGAGTCTGGAGACAAAAACATATGAAGTACAGTTGCAGGAATAGCGTATGGCCAGTCTAGAGAAAAGAAGGACTAGGGGGGAACATGATGGAGCATTCCAGTATCTGAGGGGCTGCCACAAAAAGAGGGGGTCAACTTATTTTCCAGAGCACCAGAAAGTAGGATAAGAAACAATGGAAGGAAACTAATCAAGGAGGAAAGCAACCTGGAATTAAAGAGAAACTTCCTAACAGTAAGGACAATTAACCAGTAGGAGAGCTTGACTTCAAAAGTGATGGATACTCCATCACTGGAGGTTTGTAAGAAAAGACTGGACAGCCATCTCTAGTACAGAGTCTCCCGCTTGAGCAGGAGGTTAAGACCTTCAAAGTCCCTTCCAGCTCTGTTCTAATAGATTGTTTCAATTCTATAGAATTTAGCCACATCCAGACTACTACCTCCTCTTCCACCAACAGGAGGAGTTCTAAGGAGAGATTTGTTATTATTAACAATTCTGGACACAATTGTGATCCTAAGTCAAGGAGTACCTTCATTGCGTGGTCACTTTGCAGCCAGACTGCTGTGAGGAAAGGCATATGAAGAATATCAAAAAAGCTCACCAGATGCAAACTGGTACAAGAGCACAGAAACACAAGAGGTTCGTGTTAAAAGATCTCTACTGGTTGACAATGGGGACACGGTGGCTCGGTGGCTAAGTCGCTGAGCTTGTCAATCAGAAAGGTCAGTGGTTTGGCGGTTCGAATCCCAAGCACTGCATAATGGAGTAAGCTCCCATTACTTGTCCCAGCTTCTGCCAACCTAGCAGTTCGAAAGCATGTAAAAATACAAGTAGAAAAATAGGGACCACCTTTGGTGGGAAGGTATTCCATGTGCCTTCGGCATTTAGTCATGCCGGCCACAGAGATGTCTTCAGACAGCGCTGGCTCTTCAGCTTTGTGCGAGGGGAACCTTTACCTTTACCTTTACTTTTACCTTACTGGTTAATAACTACTAACCAGCTGCAATTGAATAATTTGATTTTAATCTTTAAATCTATGAACAGCTTAGAGACTAAGGGACTGTACATCTCAATGTAAACCTGTCTAGATCAAAGATCATCAGAAGAAGACTGCTTAAGGACACCTGTACTAACAGAGATCTGATTGCTGAGAATGCAAGAGTGGTTACCTCCAGAATTACTCTCAAGGTGTAGAATTCATTGCCTCCATTTACTAGGCTTCATCCCCAAATTGTCCACTTGCTGAAAACTTTTTTTTTTAATTAAATCAATTATAACACAGATTCACATTTTGTTATGTTTTATCTTCATGTGTCTAGAGAGATTCTCAGTCATCCAGGTCATGGTTGTACCAAAGGTGCTTTTTCAGGAGGCAACTGGACTTCCTTGTTTTTTCTTTGACATTTTTTCTCTGACGTTTTGCTTCTCATCCAAGAAGCTTCTTCGGCTCTGACTGGATGGTGGGGAATTGAAGGATTTATATTCTTGACCAGCTGTCTGCAAAGTAATATAAATCCTTCCATTTCCCACTGTCCTGTCAGAACTGAAAAAGCTTCTTGGATGAGAAGCAAAATGTTTTCAAAGAAAAAACAAGAAAGTCCAGTTTGCCTTCTGAAAAAGCAGCTTTGGGACATTTTATCTTTATTTGTGTTGAGCCCATATGGTTAAAGAGGCAAGGAAGAATTACCATGTTGCACAATTGTATAACGGGAATAGATACTCACAGATAATTATTTTTTAACTCGGTTCTCCCCATCCTTTCTTTTTAACCTATTTTAAATCATATATTATCTTAATTGCATTATATTCTCTCTTCCATTATTGAATAAATTCTTGGCAATAAAACCCCTTGACTTTTTATTTAGTTTTCAGAAGTAAGGTTTTTAGCTGATAAATTATATATCACCAACTACCTTCCGGTTTAATGAATACTTTTCCAGAGTCACAATCTTATTCATCCAAGCTTAAATGAACAAAGTAGAAGCTCTTTCTCTGCAAAAGAGCTGCAGTATTTTTATGTGCCTGAATCCCTCCCCCATGCCCCACTTGTTAATTAAGAATAATGACTAATGTTTCAGCATTGTGCCCCCAGTGCCTTAAGGGTCAGAGAAAGAAACTTAGGAAGGACTCACCCTAATGAATCAAACAATTAAATGCA
>JANHFR010004669.1:66935-78787 GCA_032468015.1 Mimophis mahfalensis | reverse complement strand
ATTAGTTGCTGTAAGCAGATTGGTTGGCTGTTTTGTTCCATCTTGATTGGTTAATGGGGTTGATGATTGCAGATCAGGCAGCTGTTTTGCAACATCCTGGGCAGCTGAGGTAATAGCTGTGTGGCAATTGCTCTTTATATATATATATTCAGCAAGGAGACACAAGATAACTGTGTTTGCTATATCATCCCACTCCCCCATTTTTGCATGTGCCAACCTCCCTTTACTTGAATAGGAAGATCAGCAAGTAGAATTATTGAAAGTGTAAGTTGTGCAAATATATAAGAATGGGGGAGGGGTGACAGAGCAAACACGATTATCTTGTGTCTCTTTTACATATTCCTTACATATCAGCATAGCTTGATTATAACTTTAAGAAACAGATCATGTAAGTAAGTACATGGCTGTATTCATACATGCTTTTTAATGTCAGCCAGTGTTCCAATGACTTGCATTTGTGCAACATGCTAAACCTAGTTAGTTTAAATTATGGTTAGAGTTTTGTGGCCTCTGATATACAAATGCTGCTTTTTGTTTAGCTTATAATTCAGTATATTGCACAAACCCCCAAAATGAATTAGTTCAGTTGTCAAATTAAGAATGTTGGACAATGTACCACCCATGCATCAAATGTAGTGTGTCAATACACTTTGGTAAATATTGAAAGGGTTCTAACTGGTCCTCTGAAAATGTTAAAGTGCAAATGCAAACTTGGGTCATATTTATACTGCTTTCAGAACATCCTGGGGATAATATCGGGAAGCAAATAAAAGATACAGTTTGGGATTTATGCAAATTTCTGATGAAATTATCCCAAAGTAATTCTAATCTGTATAAAATTGACAATAATTGAAAAGACATTAACTGTACAAATATACTGAAAAGAAATGGAATGGAATGTAAATTGCAAGTTACTCAGATCTATACAAAGCTGACAAACAGAAGAAAAGCTTCAGAACTAGGTAGCTACACCTTCCTAATGGGCATCACTATGATCTACTATTGTTGTCCTATTGTAGTCTTCTCCTGGAGAGAATCTGACCCAGGAAGTGTTCTTGATCACTTTAGTATTCAGACTACCTGAAGTATTCAGGTAGTCTCACATTCTGTGGTTGTGGTAAGGCACACACTGCAGTCACAGCGGATGGCTTTGGGGTATGTGAAGAGAGGATCAACATTGGCAGCACAGTTTGGCAGGTTCACTGTCATCAGTTTGGTCTCATTGTATGTACAGACTTGGTGGTGGGCTTCAATATAAGGGGGATCCAGGACTGGTTTCTATTTATAAAGGAAGAAAAAGCAAAAATTAGTATTCTGATGGATTATCTAATCTAAATTAGTGACTCCCCAATGTGTCAAGCAGGAAACTCTCTTATTACTTGCTACCCAATCATTTAACTGGAGATAACAAGAACTGAAGTTGGGAGCTTCTTCTTGAAGAGCAGATGTTCATCCAAGGTACTCAGTGTCATACAAGATAAGATGCTGGGCTGCCTTAATAGTTTTTTTTAAGTTTTAAATAAGTTAATCTGTTGGCTGAAATTGCTTCCAGCAAAGGCTATCTAAATTTCAAATACCGGGCTTTGAGTTCGTAACACATCTGGCTAGCTATATTTAGGTAGCCTTTGCTGGAAGCACTTTTTTTTGTTTCCTTCTTGATTGTTGGTCTAGTATTAATCTGTACCTGTTGAATGATTACTTGATTCAGGTTTTAAAGGCTGAAAAACTATATATTATGTTTTAACAAATAGAATAGAATTCTTTTTAAAATAACCTAACGATCTATCTCAGACAAACAAGTTAACAGCAAACAATAGTCTAAACAAGGAACCACTAAGACCACTCCCAACCAACACTGACATGGCAAACCAGTAGTATATAAAATGAGAGCAAACCCCACTCCCTACTAACATTGGTAATGTTGACTAGATTGTTATTTAGATCCTTCACTTTCACCCATAGCTCCCTAACAATACAATTGCCACAGTTCTAAGGCAACTTAAAATTAGAAATAGACATATCATTAGGGTATGGAATAAAATATATGATTTGTAAATCAGGGGCTCTAATTTAATCTCCAGGGAATGTTCTGTCAATGGAACAATAAAGGACAGTTTCCCATTAAGTATTTTAAGTCATCAGAAGCTTTCTGAATTATGGAATTAAAGATTACATACACTCTGCAGAAATGCATTGACATATAACACTAAAGCTTTAAAAATGAGGTTGGAGGGATGTGTGTCAGGGAGCCTGCCATTTGAAATATTTAAGCAATTGATTGTCATTAAGGACAGAACCTCACTTCAGTGCTCTGAATATCTCTAAGGTCATTGAACTGAGCACCAAAAAAAGCCACAAAGGGCCCCTGCAGCAATACTATAAGTTTCATTTATATCGTGGATCAGACCCATTTCCTTTCAGCCATGGTTTTGCAGTACCAGTTGAATTGTACAATATCAGTGAGACATGCTGGTTGAACCTATCCATGACCACATTTCTCAATCCCTGAAAACACAGCAGAAATATTTAGCATTGATTTGACATTTTAATTCATGATTTTTGCAATCTTATATGCCAGTGGTCCTCAACCTGTGGGCTGCGACCCCTTTGGGGGTCGAATGACCTCACCTAAGACCATCGGAAAACATATATGTAGACCAGTCACACATGTGTAGAGAGCGGTTGGGGGTCACCACAGCATGAGGAACTGTATTAAAGGGTCGCGGCATTAGGAAGGTTGAGAAACACTGTTGTATGGATTTACCTTAGTAAATGGACTCAATAAATGGACTGGGCAGATACATACTGTAGGATTGCCAATACCTCATAACGGGAGTAGTAGGCCTATTCAGGAGTTATGGAAACAGATTACTGCAGCACATGAGTTGGGAGCTGACGACTCCCATTCCCCATCTCTGTGTCATTTATACAACACAGACATTCCTTGAGACTTCCTCAAAAGGAAAAGGCTATTGCGTATAGGGCTGAATAACTATAGACTCCCAAGCAATGTGTTCATGTGATCAGGGTTTTGAATCAGATTTGTGCCTTATTTCTGCCTTCTGACATTTAGTTGTTTCCATATTTACAATTTATATGTCTCTCTTATCCACATAAAATTCTAAGCAGCATCCATATATTTATAGAACATTGGGGTGAAAATATCTGCCTCATCTTTTGACTTTAATCCTGTATTTATACCAATATGGACATGATACAATTCCATGGAAGTGCAAAAAGAGCCAAAGAGAATATGTAATGTTGAACATATAGCTTAGGTTCCCAAGAATGTTGGGTATCATTTAAAAAGTAAATATGTTTCCAATGTTTACTGTTAATGTCTTCTGAAATCTAAGTGAGACACTGCCTGAAGTTTTTAGAAACTAGAAAAGGAAAGTTGCAAGGTTTTCAATATCCTGGTTTTCAAACAGGTTTTTGATAACCTGGCTTTCTCATGTAATTAGCCGAACAAATTATGTAAAATGGAAAATTAGGAAGTATTCCTTAATTTGCATAATGTAGTAATCATCTAGGTCAGGGGTCTCCAACTCTTTGGACATTTCTTAATATCAGGTCAGGAAAATATGTATTTAACTATCAGAATAGATCAGGGAACAGGTAAATACCTCTACCTGAAATGCTGGAGACCTATTGCACATCAGTACTGGCAGTATAGAATGGGTTACTGTGGATTTAAAGAGGCATCTTCTTGCTCCTTTTACCATAGATATGCTGGACCTGAGATCTCCTTTGCCACTAAAATGTACCCCTGGCCCTTTAAACCATGACCACAACCTGGACAAGATAGCAAAATCCATACAACGAGTCATGGGCCACTGGTCTCACCTCCCATGTCTCACAGCGGCCCCAGCAGGCATCTGTGGTGATGCGCAACCCTTTGCATCCAGGCTTCTTGGCCAGGAAAGTGAATTCTCGCACAGCACAGCCAATGAATGTCTGCAAGTTTGTGTTGGAAGGCTTGAGCGTAGTGATGCAGCTGCCCAAGATCAAGACAGATAAAATGGTTTGGACCATCCTTTGGCATTTCATGCTCTAAGAGAAGCAGCAAAAGAAAAAGATCAGGTGAAAAATTGAACTAGGATTTTTTTCACAGATATTACATCATAGTCTTTGGATAAAAATTGCAACCTGTTGCTGACACTGTAGGAAATTTATTGGTGAGATGACCAGATGTGCATACAATTGCATGGATTTTGCAGCTCTGTTTGCAGACGGCTGTGGGAGGGAGAGAAGAGTTTGATGAGCTTCTATAATAGCAATAGCACTTAGACTTATATACCGCTTCATAGCACTTTACAGCCATCTCTAAGAAATTTACAGAATCAGCTTATTACCACCAATAATCTGGGTCCTCATTTTAGTCACCTCAGAAGGATGGAAGGCTGACTCAACCTTGAACCTGGTGGGATTTGAACTGCCAAACTGCAGGCAGCCAACACTCAACAGAAGTAGCCTGCAATACTATACCACTGCGCCACTGAGGCTCATATAAGATTTTTATTTCTTAGATTCTTATTTTTCTGGACCCCTATCTTTTTCTTTTTATTTGTCATGGCTTTTTTTAAAATATAAAGCTCCTATAATCCTTTGGAGCCATACATTATTTAAGTATACATCATTTAATTAATCACCTATTATTGCCTATTGCTTAGTGATATCAAACACAGAACCATCTCAAACTTCCTTAGGGATTATTTAAAGAGTATATAGTACTCAAAATAAACAAATAATGAATCAGCTACATAGGCCAATCACATTGATTAATCAATATAATTGATTTATTATTTAGTTTATTACAAATGCTGCCAAGTACTGCGCAGCAAGAGCCATGGTAGCGCAGTGGTTAAAATGCAGTATTGCAGGCTGAGTCTGACCACTGACAGGAGTTTGATCCTGACTGGCTCAAGATTGACTTAGTTTTCCATCTTTCCAAGGTCAGCAAAATGAGGAACCAGATTGCAGGAAGCAATATGCTGACTGTGTAATCTCTTACAGAGTACTGTAAAACATTATGAAGTGATATACAACTCTAAGTGCTATTGCTATTGTAAAATGGATGGACTTAGTTACAGCAATGTATATGCACCCTTGGGAGTCCTGGAAGAACAGGTTAGATTGTCATGGATGTATTTTCTATCTACTGTATGTAAATCTACGGATTTTATTTATTTATTATTTATTTATTTTATTAAATTTATGTACTGCCCTTCTCCCATGGGGACTCAGGGTGGTGTACAGGGCATTAAAATAACCATATATACAATTAAAATTAAATTAAATTCAACACGCTCTGATGCACAACATAGAGTTAACAATTAAAACAACCCCTCCCCTCAGTCCAGGCCGGCTAAAGAAAATAACCACGTTTTTAAATCCTTACAGAAAGAGGAGAGGTCAGGGGCCGTCCAGAGTTCCACCAGAAGTTCATTCCATAAGTTGGGTGCCCCCACAGAAAACGCCCTCCCTCTAGGCACCGCCCTCCGGCACTCCGTAACTGGCGGGACCTGGAGGAGACCCTCTCTGTGTGAACGAACTGGGCGGTGGGAAGATGACGCTGGCAGCAGGTGTCCCCTCAGATATTCTGGCCCCAAGCCGGAATATTTAGGGCTTTATAGGTCATAACCAGCACCTTGAATCTCATTTGAATCTGATTTTCTATCCATGGGGTCAAAAATGATTATGACATGCAATTGATCAAGCAATCTTACGGATTTATATATGATTATAGCAATCTGACATCAATTTGTTTATTATTTGAGATGAAACCATCACTTTAGAAAGATAGAAAGAGCAGCAGCCAGGGGAAACAGCCCAGGGAAATGTAATAAAAAAATTCTCACAGGACTAGTATGAAACCTAAATGAGATAGCGTAAAACAGGATTTCAGAAAATAATATTCATACCATCTAAAGGACTTCTGTTTTCTTGAAATTCTTTCATCTTAAAAATTGGAAATATAAAATAGTCAATCGTTATTTTTATACCTCTTCAGTTTCTACCAGTATTCATTTCAAAGAGTTTCAGTATGGCATAATTGAAAACCAATGTTATTTATTTGTTTGTTTGTTTGTTTGTTGGATTTATATGCCGCCCTTCTCCAAAGACTCAGAACAGCTTATAACATATAGAAACATATACATATACAATACTTTTGCAATACTTTTATACAATACTTCATAGCAATAGCATTTGATTTATATACTGCTTATCAGGGCTTTCAACCCTCCCTAAGCAGTTTACAAAGTCAGCTTATTGCCCCCAACAATCTGGGTCCTCATTTTATCTACCTCGGAAGGATAGGTCAACCTTGAGCCTGGTGAGATCTGAACTGCCTAATTGCAGGCAGCTGGCAGCTAAGAACTACATACAGCACTTTACCCGCTGTACCACCAAGGCTAGTGTTGAACTGTCTTTACCTTTTCTATAAGAATTATATACCAGATCCTTAATATCTGTAAGCTTCTTTGGCGGTAGTGGTATTCTTTAGCATTTGTTCTATTTGGTTGCAGGATCCATTTGTTTCTGCACAGCACTTCCCTAGTTCCAAATATGGGGAGTGTTGTTTAAAAGTCAGTTTGTCACAGAGCCTGACTCTCATTTGTGTTTGACTGGCCCAAGGTTCCCAGCTGGCTTCTGTGCCTGAGGGAGAGATAACACTTGGATCTCCCTACTCCTAATCCATCACCTCAATTACTATGTCACACAGTTCTCTGTGAATATGTACACATTTTATATCTAGAAACTGAGTCATTGGTTAACAAACATAATTTTAAATAAAACATAGTTTATTATTATTAATATTTTGGGTCCTTAATTGACTTGCTCTTTGTCTTCTCTTATTTGTCTCCAAAAAAAAAAAAAGCTGAAGGAGTGACTTACATCTGGCAGAAGGTAGCAAAATCTCTTACCTAGCTTGATGGTCAGCACTGTCGTACTTATGCTTGAAGGTGGTTGTTTTGCAAAAGTCAGGAGACCTGAAACTGTAACTTCTGGCAGGGTTTTTCTCTCTGCACCTCTCCTTACCAGCTGCCACCTAGCCTGCTTAATTGCTCAAATTTATAGGCAAGAGCTGTGTCAGTCAAATCACAATGGAGGCAGATCCTTACATGAATAAGCAGCATCAAAGGTACTGAGCTAGAAAATGAGGTGTTCTTTTTCAATGCTTATTAACTTTTAACAGGAGTATTGTTTGTTCTCTACCATCACCTGATTGAAACAAAAGGAACACCTTGGTGGGGCTGCAGAATCTTACCAAGGAAAGAATGAGCAGCCCACTGGATTCCCCACACACACACACACCTTCATGGCATTTTCAAAGTCTTGCATTTCTGAACTGTGTGAAGTCACTCTCTGTTATCCATTACACATAGAAAAAAAACCAGCTAAGTCCATTAGACCAAAAAGAAAAAAGAAAAAAGAAAAGAAAGGATACACAAAGAAAATCCTGGGTTAATTTGAATGCTCTTGGCACGTTTTGTACTTCGCATATATAGGATTTAGATTGCTTTCTTGTTTTGATTTTTGTGCAGTGATTATTCAAGGCATTACCTCTGTGTGTTTGTGAATATGTGTGCAGCTCTGGAGACGACCACCAATGCATTCATTCATTCATTCGTTCATGCATTATGTAAAGTTTTGTTTTCTAACTTAGCCTATTCCAAAGGTTCTGGATGGTGTAACAACTGAATAAACACATGAAAGCAGCATATAAGATGAACCATCCCACCCAAGAGGGATACCACGAAACAATAAACTAGAGTTAAAGTTTTAACTCTAGTTCAATAGAGTTGTTTTAATCAATGTATGGAATGGCAAGAGAGAGGGATCAATATCTCTTAAGGAGTGTGTGAAATTCCAGGGATGTATATGTTCTGATCACTATTTCTTTTTACGCAAAACATCCCAGAAATCTCATTTACAAGAATACCTTTCAGTCATCTCATTTGCTTTACTGTCTGTGGACAAGGAAGAAGCACCACCTGGAAGATAAGAGAAAGAGGAAGGCACGCATATCTAGGATCCTGACTCAACTATGTCTCCCAATACTAAGATTGGAATGAGCAGCCAGAAGTCCCAGAGTTGAAAGTTCAACTCCTCTTTTATGTCCCCAAGAATTCCTTCTACCCACAGTTGTCAAGACTCCTTCCTTTTTAGGGTGAAAAATCATAAAAAGCAATGTTCCAAAATGGGTTTAAAATAATTTTAACAAGAAAGCCACCAGAATTCCCATTCCCAAAAAACCAGAAGACAAAGAAATCCTTTCCCACACCACCATGTCCATGTGCTTTACATAGCAAATTACAGAATTTCAGCCCCAGTCCTGACTAAGGATGTTAAGCACAATTTCCAACCAGCAAAGGGAGGTCTGTCTCTGCACTAAGGAAGTAGCAGTAGTAAAAAAAAAAATGTTTACCATGCAGAACTAAGGGTCTCCCCCAAATCAAGACCCAAATAACGTAAGCCT
Source organism: Mimophis mahfalensis (assembly GCA_032468015.1). Lineage (NCBI taxonomy): Eukaryota > Metazoa > Chordata > Lepidosauria > Squamata > Mimophis > Mimophis mahfalensis. The sequence goes on along the minus strand of JANHFR010004669.1, from coordinate 70,302 downwards.
CCTACTGTTCTCTTCCATAGTTGCACATCCCAAAAGTCTGGTTTACAGATGACAACTGGAAGGACCATTTTGTAGAGATCCTAAACTTGCCAGAATATTGGGCAGAATAAAGTAATACTGTCAGACAGTTTATCTGGCTTATCATGAAAAGAGATGACTTAATGTGTTACACAGACGCATACTTGCTTGATCCTCCTCCCCCTTTTAAATTCCATTGTATATAAATGTTGCCCTGGAAACTGCTATGCTGAATGGAAATGATGATACTAAGTGAGACTTAATGTGTCTCATTCAAGAAAAAATTGTTCCCTGTTTTCTTATCCCTCTAAGCTTCTGATAACAATCTCCCAAGATAAGAAAGCAACAATTTTCCTAATCGCCTTACTCCTTTGCATACATAACATCAGATTAGCTTATTACTGAGATGCATATCACATTTTTTTTATTTGAAAAAAATTGATGCAGCTTACAGCTAAAACGGAAAGACAGTAAAAAAGCTAAAATCTGAAGGTGGGAATACTTTCTACCACATCCACTAATATGTGGAACATTATTCTCAACAGCTTTCCTCCAAAAGAACAAATAAGAAAATATAAATCGGGAAAGAGTTGAATCAGAAGAAGTGAAGCTGCCTTTGGGAACCCAGGATCTTCCTGTGAAAAAAAAGCAAGAAATTAAACCATATAGCATAGCAATAGCATTTAAACTTATGTACCACTTCACAGTGCTTTACAGCCTGCTCTAAGCAGTTTAGAGAGTCAGCATGTTGCCCCCAACAATCTGGGTCCTCATTTTACTCACCTCGGAAGGGTGGAAGGCTGAGTCAACCTTGAGCCTGGTGAGATTCGAACTGCCAAATTGCAAGTAGCCGGCAGTTAGCAGAAGTAGCCTGCACTCTAACTACTGTGGCACCGCAGCTCAAAATAATTGACTATTTAGACTGTATTGCCAGGATATGACAGCTTATATGGTTTTAAAGGGGGAAGTATACAGATTAATGGAGGATGAGCAATTGATGGCTATTAGCTAGGGTGGTTCCATAGACCCTCCATCTTCTTAGACAGAATGCCAGTGAATCACAGAGCCTGCCAAACAATGCATCTCACTGGTAGAGGCACAGTTGGAAAGTGGACACACACAGAACTCTTTATCTAATACTTGTTTATGTATTAATAGGTAACTTAATGGACTTACAATTATAGTACTATAAACAAGACATAAACCCAACAAATAAAGGTAAAGCAAGCCATAGCTATTTTCTATTAATTGGACAAAAAGGTATTTCTGTTAATTACTTGATATTAAATGACAAAATGGGAAATGGAACCCATTTGTCAAGTTCATTTGTCAACATTTCAGATGCATTTCTAAAAATCTAAGTTCTGATAGCTCTAACACAGATGTGGTAGAACATGTGTATTGTTCCAGCTTGGCTTCAGAAGTTCTGGGTGCTCCATCACTGGAGGTCTTTAAGAAGAAACTGGACAACCATTTGTCTCAAATGGTACAGGGTCTCCTGCTTGAGCAGGGGGTGGGACTAGTCCTCCAAAGTCCCTTCCAACTCTGATGTTCTACATCCTAGGTTCCTTTTGTAAAGGTTCCTGTGGTCATAGTGCCATGGTGACAATTTTAACATTATCTTACAGGAGCTGGACTAGCCTCTTTGGACTAGACCTTTTGAAGAATTTCACTTTACTACTCCCTTTCCAAACAAGAGGATTAAAAAAAAATAAACAAATTCATTTCTGCTGTGCGATTATATCAAATGGTGCCACATGACAGCTTTTTATGCCAATAAAAATAAGTCAAAAATATAGCTATGGATAATGCCATTATATTTTCTGTAAAGACACACAGGCCTTCTTCCATTCAGAACTGATTAATTGAAAGAGGGAAAACAAGTTCAATTACACAATGGGTTCATTGTGTATCTTCCATTTCCCATTTTATCTTTTTCTCAGTGAACTTTTTATGTTTGAATTAATTGCAGATCAAGATCTGATAAGAACAATTCTGGCACAATTCAAGAGTTTTAAAAAAGACGGCAATTTAAAAGAAGGGGGGTCTGTAACTGACTACAGGGTGCATTTCACACTTTAAAGATTTTTGCAAAATAATTTCATTTGGTTTAAGTCCATGGTAAATTAAATTACAGTACATCAGGTTTATTTTTTGTTCGGAAGCCATGCCCATGTTTGTCTTGACCTTGGATGGTTTATAGAGGCTTGGCTCCCCAAAACTCCACTCCTCTTTGCTTAAGGCAAAAGTGAGGCCATCCATATGAAAGTAAATAGTTTTTCTGTTGAAAAATATTTACTTTAGGTCCTTTCTTCCAAAAGTTGATTCTTGATTCTCTGCAATTTCCAGGCATGGGTCTTAATCCTGTCCTCTGGAGCAAAGAACATTTTAATTCCATCTTCTATTTAGCAGTTTTTCAAATATGATTGTTGCCATTATCTCCCCTTAACCTTGTCTATTCCAAAATAAATGAAGACATGGTTTGAGTAATTCCTTCTAGGCCTCAATTTCTAGGACCTTCAACTCTGTGGCTCTTCTTTTCTGGAGATGCACTAGCACTAGTTGACCAAAACATGCTTAAACTGTGATATTCAATCTGTAAGTGGTGTTTAAAAGGTGGCCTGACTAATTCAGAATACAAAGGAATAGAGATTTTGTGACTTGGGCACTGGGTTTCACGTAATGTGACTTAACACCACATTATGTTTCCCAGCAGCATCCAACTGTGGATTTGTATTTTGCTAGCAATCCATTAAGACACTCAGCAGTCTTTCATGTATAACAAATATATAATCATTTTTGCATTACCCTTTTTCTGGGCTGCTGGTTAGGTGAGCACATTTTCATATGAGAGGTCCTGGATGGCAACTACCTTGAGAATTCCAAAGAAAGGGGTTAAGTGATGTAAGTAAGTCTCCTGACCTTTCAGAAGTGCTTAAAGAGCTGACTCTTCCAACTCACGTGGGATTTGCAACTTTGGAGTTGGTTATCACTTTGAAGGTCTTCATCCCACCCTTTTAACTTTAATTCGGCTATCCTTGTTTTAAATGCCTCTTTTACTGAGAAACAATATTTTAATATGGTTTTTGTTTTTACTTGTATACTGGTGAGAGTTGCTGTGTGAGGTAGGCAGTCTCTTCAATCTGATAAATAAATAAAATAAGGACACTTGAGACTCCGGAAAGAGTGCAGAGAAGAGCAACAAAGGTTAGGGGGTTGGAGACTAAAACATATGAAGAACAGTTGCAGGAATTGGGTATGTCTAGTCTAGTGAATGGAGGTAGTGACAGACTTTATTTTCTTGGGCTCCAAGATCTCCGCAGATGGGGACTGCAGCCAAGAAATTAAA
>JANHFR010004668.1:250507-262530 GCA_032468015.1 Mimophis mahfalensis | reverse complement strand
TGGCTGAGGAACGAGCAGGAGCTACCGCGGAGGCTTCCCTCCTCTTCCCCCTCTCGCGGCCCCCTGGCTGGCTTTGGTGGGGCTGGGAGCATGTGCACATGTGGGGAGAAGTTCCTCAAAACCGAGTGGCTGGGTCGCGAGAAGAGGGGGTGAGGAGGGAAGCCTCTGCGGCGGCTCCTGCTCATTCCTCAGCCAGCCTGGAGTTCCAAAAAGAAGAAAGAAAAGGAATAACAAAGAGCCATGAGCAGAGCTTGCTGGCTTGGCTCAGCCTTGGCTTTCCGAGAGAGAGAAGAGACAGAGAGACAGAGCATGCGCAGCAAGAGAGAAACACAGGCGAGGCTGGGAAGGCCGAGGGGCGCAGCCAGCCAGTGAGGGAACCACAGCTGAAGCCCCAAAGAGTCTCATGTGGCTTGCAAGCCGCAGTTTGCCAGCCCTTGGTATGGGGCAATCAGGTACACATTAGATTTGGTGGGAGTGGATTCCTTCTTTGTTTTCCGTGAGGTTTTGTATGGTTACTCTTCAAATCATCCGGACCCTACCTTTCTTGTTCATATCCATATATCTGAAGAGTGCGTATTTCTAAAATTGCTATTATTCCTTAGCATCATTGTTCCTTCTGTATAGGATCTAATAACTTGCATTCACATCCTTCTACCTTGGCCCTCTTATAGCTCATTAGGTTTTAATGTATCTGTAGAACTACTGCATCTTACAGGGATGAGAGTATATCTCTATTCAGAAGACTAGTTCATTATCACCTCCTCTAAAAATATCCCACTTATGCTACCTTTTTTATTCTGGGGGTCAACCCTGCGATGAGGACATGATTAAGGAAACAAGAAACACACACAGAATTAGAGATATGCACAAAAATATCACTTATTGCTTTCCTCTTATCCTCCAAATTCTGACTTCAAAAGCTCAAAATATATAATACCTTCTTCCCAAAGAGAAAGAAAGACGCTAAGTAACCTTCATTATGAAGTTCAAGAAGTCCTCATTTAGTGATCACTTGTACAGTGACAGTTCGAAATTATGATTGTGCTGGACATGGAGACTTACAACCAACCCTCATAGTTGCAGCTGTTACAGCATCCCAACGGTCATGCAATCACAATCCAGAAACTGACTCAAAATTATAACAGTTACAGTGTCCCACAGTTACATGATCATTATTTGCAATTTTCACTGTCAGCTTCTAATAAGCAAAGTCAAGTCCTGCCAGCAGGTCAAAAATAGTGACTGCATGATGCCATGCCTAACAACAATGTAGGATTTGCTTAACTGTGGCAACTGGAAATGCCTTTGCAAGTCAACATGTTCACATAACATTGTGCTTTACAACCATGTTGCTTAGCAACAGAGTTGCTGGTCACCAGAGAGGACTACTTGTACATGTGAAGTTTGAATTGTTTCCATTTAATACAAAATCTCTGCTTTTGGTAAAAAAAAAAACAACAACTTCCCAGGATACACAACACAACAATATTCCAGCTTTTAGCAGGGTGGGAATATTAATGAATAGCTGCTGACCTGAGCTTATTATTGAATCTAATTTTCAGGCCAACTTCTGTTACTTCAACTATAATAAAAGTCTATATACTGAGACTTTAAGAGATCAGGCAGGGCAACTGGAAATGAATGAGCTTCAATAATTCATTCAACAAAAACAAACCAAACTTTCCATCTCAACTTTAATCTTATTCATAAAATTTAACTACACCTAATGAATTCCATGTTAAAAATTCATTTAATTTGCCAGTAAATATCTTAGAGTTATATTAGTTCATAAAGTTTTAGTAGTCTTAATTAGAGCCCAGCAAAATATTTATACTACTTAATGAAAATTATACAATCTAGTAGTAAACACTATTAAACATATTTTTTTAAAAAAAATACCTTGTAGGGAGTGGACCATTTCTAGAAGAACTGGAGTAAGCGTTTGATTATATTCATGAAAAATATCAATGAAAAGCACTTCTGTGCATGGCTGAAAATGAATTAAAATGGTTTAATACAGAAAGCAAATAACAATGAAACAAATTAGTTTGAAGTGCTAAGAGACCTAACTAGGGCATGAAAGCAGATGCACAAAGTGGTTAGATTAGTACTAACTTACAGATATTATAATCAGTGAATCTGTCCAATTACATTATCATCTGCTTTAAGCATGTACTGCAACACTGTTTTATCCTTGTATTGCTTTTTATCCCTGCAGTGTCTTCCCCATTTCTTTGTTATCTTCATTTGTTATTTTCTTATTACAGTGCTTGCCATTTCAAAAGCATCACTTTACTGTCCAGTATACCAAATTCTACTTTTACAACTGAATTCTGACATACAGGAAAATGTGTTTAAATATAGCTTAGACTATCACTATTTCATTCCCAGTTAAATTATTGCTTTGAATAACCCTATGTCAACTATATGCTATTGTTGCTTAGTGTGAAGCAATTTACTCCAACAATAATTTATAATCAATAGTTTATTCAAATTGGAAAACCTTCAAACTGCTGTCAACATCCATGAAGTGCCATATTATGTAAAAAGTAAACAAATAACAAGCCCGCCCCCTTGACATTGTACAGTCTTTAGATTACAGGCAATCTTCAACTTACAAATATAATTGAGCCTGGAATCATGGTCGTCAGATGTGGGGGTCGTTAAGTGGGTAACCATGTGACTGCACCCAATTTTGCGATTTTCTGAAGTGGTCATTAAGTGAATTCTGCAGTCATTAATTGAATCTATTGTACCCAATGGGCATTTTTTTGCTGGAAACCAAAAATAAATATTGGAAACTGGCAAAAAATGCAGCCATCTGTCCATAGGGTCCTGCAAACGGTCATAAAGCCAGTTACCAAATACCCAAAATGTGACTGCCTAACCACGGGGGTAGGGCCTTGGAAGTTCAAAAACAGGTCACAGATAGCTCTAGGGTGGTCCACTATAACTTCAACAATGGTTAAGTGATTGATTGTTATTCACAAAACTCCATTTCCTGGTTTTATCTTTAGCATGCAGTTAGAAAGTTTTCACTGGTTAATTTTCATATTTAAAAAAGGTTTTAATTTAAATTATATGCCACCTACTTACCCGAATACTGTATTTCCAGGAATCACCTCCTGTTTCTTCAACAACTATATAATATCAAAAAAATTACATTAAAATTTTATTTAAGTATTCAATATTTATCCTTTGGGGTCATATTTACTTGAATACACATATGAAATTAATATTAAAACTATAGCTTTTTTCATGCAAAACACTTAAAGCAATCATAATTATACAGCAATACACACCATTTACTACTTAAAAACCCAGAATGCTATTCGCTGAAGTAAAACTAAACTGAAAAAATAAGACTTCTTACTAAAGCCTTCAGGGTCCTCTTCCCACATTGTTAGTTCTTCCTCAGTTAACAAGAAGTACTGAGTAACTAGCCGCCTGCATATCTCCATTAATGTTGGATATGTAAAGAATGATGCCTTTATTTTATGAGCTTCAAGAGTTTCAGGACTGCTATCTGCAGTAAAACAGTTCACAAAAAGAAAATATGTATTTTACTAATATATTAGAAAGGAATAAGCAATTATGAATACCTCTGAACTAAGAAAAATTACCTTCGATATTTTTGGATGGTTTATAAGCATAATTTTTGACAATCATCTTAATCAAATTCATGCACTGGACAATGAAACGCTCAAAAACAACTCCTTCGCCAGCCTCTGTGAAAACATAGCTTACAGAAAATTCCAATGATCTCTGAATTAGAGACGTGAATGAAAATGGATGTTGGTCCAAGAAGTCTAAAAGCTAAAAGTTGAAAATATATATGTGTACATGAGAATGCCACTCCAAAAATGTTAAGAATAATACAATAATAATAAGAGGTCAAAGTAATATGGGTAACTTTCAGAATAACATATGGTTTATCTTAAAATACACTTGGCATATTTGGCATTTAAAGTTTAATAGATTATTAATATTTAATAAAATTTTAATTGTAATAATTCCAATTTCCAATTTTCATTTGAAACATTCTGCAGCTTAAACAAAGATTCACCCATTTTAGATCAAGGATGGTTTTCCATGTATTCTTTTTCCAGACTATGAAGAAAACAAAGTAACAGTTTGAGTATTCTTTGTTGGGTGGCATATACAACTTTCTAGTCAGGTATTGTGTGGATTGCTGAATCTGCAGTTTCTCTTCCTTAAGTGGTTTGGATGATTTTAAAAAAAGTAATTCTGAAGGATTCTGGAGAAGCCCATATTGAAGGCTTGGACCAGAATTTTTGAAACCTATAATGTACTGGTAGATCTAAGTCTATTAGTACTGTTTGAACTCAGCCTCCCTTTGTGGCCTCTAGGCAAATATCAGCACTCACACAGCTAAGCAAGATAAGGAAGCAAGAACTAAAGACTTTAGTAAGGTATTTCTAACATTAGTCTTGGGGTAAATACAGAATCTGGGGACCTGCAAGGAAATTCACAAACTTCATTTGTAATGAATTCATTGGAGTCTCTAATTCTAATAACTGTCCAATTATTTTTTCTTCACTGAACCTTTATGCTACATTTATTTATGCAAACCACATTTTGTAAGACATCATTTTCTACTAATATTGATTATTAATATAGTAGAATAGTTGTTGCATTAAAAACTAATAAAAATCTTAAGAATTTATTCAGCTAAAATTTTCAAAAGATTGGTGGCTATAGAAACTTACCACTTTAGTGAAAAGGATTATAGTCTTTTCTAGCCGATCCCTACAGGCATTATCTGTTTCTATGTTTTTACCTGATAAATAAAGTTGATTTATATTATAAGTACAAAAATATCAGTCATGCTTAGGCAGACCTATAAATTTAATTCAAATGAATCGATATTTGTTAAACGTTACTGCCAAAAAATTCACATGTATTTATCTAATATAGCAAAATCCTTAATTTAGGAACGAAAAAGCAGTAGAATGATCTACTTAGGGCTCCAGAAGACCCTGGATGAGATGGATTATCTGGACCTCTTCTAATCATGTTTCAGGACCTCTTCCGGGCCCAGATATGGGAGAGAAACAGCACTGGTCTCACTTTTGGATGACCCCTGATAGGATCATCACTTCAAAGTGTTGCTTATCATCTTTAAAGTCCTTCATGGCATATGACCAGGTTATCTGAGGAACTGTTTCACCCAAATCACAATGTCTTACCCCATCAGGTCAATCAGAATGGGTATATTTGGGGAATCCTGTCAGTGGAAGAGTTTCGATGGAGGGATCCAGGAAGAAACGTTCTCTGCCATTGCCCCTGTGGTCTAGAACACCATATCCTCAGAGATAAGGCAGGATCCCTCCTTCCAGCCTTGCAAAAGCGTGTTAAGACTTTGCACTGCCAACTGGAACTGGGGTTGAAGAGTGGTGTGCAAAACCATGGCGGGCAGGCGGTGACATGAGGGGGCTCTGTCTTTTAATGGAGTTAAACTATTAACTCTAGTTAATGCTTCTATATTACTTGTTATGTTTTATTATAAACTGCCCAGAATCATAAGGTGAGATGGACAATATAGAAATATGGTAAATACATAAATGAAATTAAGACATGATCTACATTATTTAAGTGAACTTTCCAGGAGTGAATTTTCAATTAAATTCAAGATTTAGGACTGCCATTCTTCAGATATTAATAGAAGGCAAGATAATATAAGTACAACCAGAACATAAAATGCATTTATCTTTAATTAAAGAATCTAAGATTTATTTTATTATATATTAGGTTTGTATCTAAACTATTGTATCTTTTTTAGAACATGAAAAACAAAGCCGATAAATTATCTGCTTATGTCACAATGTTGCCAATAGTAAAGTATTTCATTAAGAGACAGTTTAGATAACAAGTTTTAAAAAGTTGTAAAAAGATTTACTAAAAACTCAAATAACTGAAATCAACAGGACTGGTTCCTAATATACATGCGCAGAATTGTATCCCAAAGTCTTAAAATACTCACTGCATTCCAAAAATTGTTTTAATCGTACAAATACTGCATGAAGAAATCCCTTGAGGAGGTAAAAACAAAAGATGCAAACTGTGTTATATATGTTTTAAAAAATAATTGCATTTGCTGCACTAAAGAATCCAAAGCAACAGGTAATGGAACAAGAACAGGGTAACTTGAACAAAGCAAATATAAATCATTATTAAAATTATCAGCTAGATATTGATTCTCATTGTTTTCTTCAACATCCCACTTCCAAATATCTTGAATGCTACTGGTTCCAATTTATACATACTAATAAGACAAAACTGTTTATAGCTAATCAAACACTAGTAATTCTTTATAGTAGGAGTAGCCAAAGTACAATCCAAATCTTTGAGTAAAGTGCAGAAGCCTTTCCTAGACAATGTAGGACAGCCATGTTAATCTATGGTATTAACAAATCAAAACTTTACTAAAACTTGCTAAAACTTTTTCCTACTAACACATCTTCTTAAAAGCATAAGCTTTTATGAGCTGCAGATTTTTTAGATTTTTTAAAAGCCCTTCATGAAGTTGTTATCAAACTATTTGATAACATTTATTTTTATTTTTAATATGACAAGAGGATAAAACTATTAACTACACAAAGAATACAGTTCTTTTCCCTGTCTACTTGTGGAACACAATTCCTAGCACACTGTTCAAAGGTCAAAGGCCGAAAAAAGATTATGCTTGAAGGAGCATTTCTTCCTTTTCTTCTAACAAGACAGAATTTGAATTCTATCATACTGTTATACAAGCCATGGGTAGGAAAAACCCTTCCAGATTTAACTACTGCTGCAGAAAGAAAATACAAGCAGAAACTCTTTAATAACATGAGTTTGGTGTTATCGTTAGGCCTAAGCATGACTTTAGACATCTAGGAATATAGTATTTTACCCTTTTTTGAATCACTACTTTATTTACAAAAAACACTTACTTACCATCACCTCCATGTTTTTATGAGGCTCCACAAACCCATGAACTGTCAACTTGCGAAGCACTGAAAAATTAAAAGTCGTATTCTGTACATGACAAAAGTTATTCATTGACCTTGTTTTATTTTTTAATAAATAAATTATTTATTTTAAAAAATTACTTTATTTCTTCAAGAATTAAAATATAAAAATCAACAACAAAAAATAATTTAAAAGGAAAAAAATTAGGAAGGGAAATGTCCAAAAAATAAAAAAAGAAAAATTAAGAGAAGAGTAACTTCTAATTTTCTTCAATATACTTACAAATATAAAATGCATTAGCCTTTTGGATCTAAAATTAAATAGTACATAATATTTCTGTAATAATGAACAATTCTAATTATCAAATCCCAATTATTGGCATGTAATGAAGCATTCTTTATAATTATGTCTCATTGTGAACAAGGAAAGGAAACAAGCTAGTATTCTTACTCAAACACCAACTTCAGGTTTCCCTCTGAGAGGAGAAATTTAGCAAAACATACTGCTTATTCACATTAGGAAAGATTTAGAAGGATAACTTTAAAATATAAATATGTTCATCATGTAATAACACTCACTAATTTTTCAAAATGAAAGAGCATTTGTCAGGATAATTTATTTATTTATTTATTTATTAGATTTATATACCACCCTTCTCCCGAAGGACTCAGGGCGGTGTGCAGGGCAGTTAAAACAGAAACATATAATAATAATACTAGCATTGTAGTTTATATACAAAGTTAAAAAATACTAGTAAAAAATAAAATCCATGACTTAATAATTCAGAAAGCTTTTAATGTTATTACAAGAAAGTATAGAATTCTTTCACAAATTTAACCTTGTATGACAACTCAACGGGCTATTCAAAGCACTCGGAAAAATATTGTTGTTATTATTATTTAAATTTGTACACATAGTCCTCAGCTTATAGATGGACCACAATTTCCATTGTGAAGCAATGTAGTTGCAAAGTAAGAGAACATGTGACCGCAACGCTTAGTGACCACAGTCACAGTATTCTCCATTGCCACAGTTAACTGAGAATCATGGGTCATTGGATGACTACCCACCAATTCAAGCCATTCTCTCTCAGCCCAAGGGACTGCCTCAGCCACCTATTTTCCCCCATCTCTGATCTTTGCAATATATTCCCACCTCAAGCCCTGTCAGGATCAAACTCCAGACTGTGGACAGAGTTAGCCTACAATACTGCATTCTAACCACTGAACCACGAGGGCTCCCATTTTGAATTATCTTTGATGATCAAAGGATAATTAAAGACAAATGGAAGGAGCTTTAATTTTTTTGATAAATTCTTTAAACTAATCTCCTCCTCCAAGACAGCATGTCCTATGCTAAAGATGAAAACCTGAGACTGTATTTCACAATGATACTGTATTTTAAATATACTATTTTTATCAATTACCTTTCAATGATAAGAGAGTTCTTTCTAATGAATTACTCATATTTGTTTCATTTCTCACACAAATCTGTTGAAGGAATGTATCTGTATGATGATTCCACAAGGAACAGGTAAAGCTATAAATTCCAGAAGCTAACTGAAGAAAAATAATTTTAAAAAAAATGTAGTCGTTAAAATAAATATAGATGCAATAGGTTTTAGTAAATTAACTATAATCCAGCTGTTACAAACTTAGAAAATTTAATTTAGCAACTTGATCCATTTGTTAGCATACACAAGCATATTTACCCAGAGCAAATCTTATTCAGTAAGCTGTTCATTTCTTAAATAAGTGCAATCAGCAGTACAATTTTATTAATGAGTAAAATTACACTGGATACAACCAAGCATCAAAACAGCAATATGAGCTCTTACACAAAATCTGAATGCATGGGATTGATTTATTCATGCTGTACTTCTCACAACGGATGTGAATCTCTCTGCTACATCATAGCATCTTTACCTACTCTCTCAGGATCCAAAAATATTTCCCAAACAAATCAGAAAGTTGAAATGCCAGTTAATATAAAATACCTGAACCAAGAAACCAGGTTTATCATTCCCCTCAAAAAGGAAGATTCTTAAACCAACCTAAAATCATAACCTCAAAAATCGTCATTTACTGGGATTGTCTACAATTTGGGGTTACTGATATCTCTGGAACACATCATTGTGATCTATAAATGCCACTTTCAGATGAGATAGGTAGCACATAAATCTAATAACCAATTAACTAAAATAAAAATGAAGTTATCCTCAGAATGACAGATTTTGTCAATGTGCCTCATCAACTATAATAAAGGTTTTTAAAAATATTTTAAATTTAAAGATTTCAGCACTAGGTTTTTGATCTGTCTTAGAAAAAAAGCAGAAATTAGCAAAATGTCTTGAATATGAATTATTTTTAGCTTGAAATTACACTCTTCAATTTTGAAGCAAAGCTGCTCTCACTTCATCAAAAACATTTTCAGATTAAAATGGCCAAATGGGATTAGAAACAGAACCAGTTCAAGTAAAACCCCAAGGGACCAAATCTTGTTCCAGAGGGGCATTCTGAACTCCAAATTACTCAACTCTTGCATTATAATCATCTTTAGCAATGAAAGAATATATCCAATAAAGCAAAATTTCATACTTACATCATAGAAAAGTTTTCTATCTGCAGCAAGCCGTTTAGATGCTAAAGTCTTTGTAACATGATAGAAAGTAAGTAAAGCTCTATGCTGGCGAAGGTCATCTTGAATTTTAACAGATTCTACAAGGGTAGGAATAAGTTCTGGCCATTGTCTAGGACAATCCAGCCTAGCAACTTTTGCAATCAGTACAGATATCTGTGTGGCAATCTGCAAAGATAGTCAAACAAAATACTCAACATTAAGCTACCAGACATACTGAGCTATAATCATAACAGAATCACATCTATTGAAAATTCAGCAACATTGTGTCACACATTGCAGAAAAAAATAAACATAGGACTAAGGCTGTAAGATCTAAACAAAACAGTTAACACAAATAGACTCAAAAGGAAAATAGTGTATTATGGAACAATCTCACCCAGTTTTCCAAACCAGCATATACAAAATACTACCATATTTTCTTTCTCAATGGTTTCTCCCCAAAATAGTGAATTAATTTTCCATGACTACTGAGCATAGCTGCAACTGCATTTGGAATTATTCTGTTTTTCTAAAATATTTTTGTATATCCATAAGCCTTAGTGGCTTCTCCATGTCATCTATTCTCTTATATGCAGATGGCACTCTTTTGACCATAGATTAATTGTCCCAGGGATGGCTGGATGGCATATAAAATGCACACTATGGGGTTGAAATATTTTCTTTTTTGTTGTCAAATAATTATAGGACTGGTATAGTTGGTGGCACAGTAGTGACAAATCTCAGAATTAGAAAATTTCAAGATTAATTTTCAGATTTTTCAAATAGAATTAGAACTTTTTTGCATTAAATCCCTGAAAAGTTCCTTCCAGTCAATGCTGAAGTTATTGCTGGGTCAGATGGGCCAACTGAATGATTAAACATAAAGTAATTTCCTTGCCCATCTTTTTCCAAATAAAGCCCTACTATGAGTATTTAAAAAAAAAACATTTTCAATATACTATAAACACACATACTAGGGCTTTTTTTAGTACTATCAATAATTTTTAAGGTGTCACAAGACTGTGGGTTTTGTTGTAAAAAAAAACCCAACCCTGTTTTGAGCTCTATGTATTATTTTCAGATTGAAATGGTTACACTTAGTTCCTTGCATGCTTCATAGCATCTTCTCAGAACAGCTAATTCCAAAATGGCCAAGTAATTCTGAGTAGGGCTCAGTACACCCTTATCTACTATGATCATTGTTTTGGGAAAAAACTTAAAGGAAAAACCAAAAAAAGATATAAATCTGTACAGTTCATAACGATTAAAAATTGTTCATTCTTTATAAAGGAAAATTCAAGAGCAAAACCAAGTAAATAATTAAATAAATAAATCTGAAATAATCAACTGTCCTTTATAATAAAGGATTTGGCCAATAAAAGAATTCTATTCTATCCTATTCTATTATGGTCACAAATGAGGACAAATGATCACTTTATCAATGTCATACTTTTGTTTCTTTTTTCTTTTTTTAAATAAAATTTTATTAAGAGTCCATCTTACATACAAAATTGGCAATACATATATCATCAAAATTAAAAAATCTACTCATTAACATATAACAAAACAAAAATACAATTAGACTATCAATTTTTTCTAACCGCAGCCCATCGATCTAACCAAGCATGCCAGAGTCTCCATCCTAAATAACAGTCAGTGTCCCTTTTGTCCTTCAATAGCATAGTCAATCAGTCCGATTCCGCACAGTCCATGGACTGTGATGTCATACTTTTGTTTCAAAAGTGCATATACAACTACCATTATTACTGGGCTCCTTACCACAGCCCAGAAGATTACAGTTTATATACCCTCTAGAAATGATATATAAAACTTATAACAAACATGGCATGACTTTCTCTCAGCTGACCTAGTCTCTACATTATATTCTTATAAAGAAACTTCAAGCCTGTCCTAAATCTAGAACTTTCCTGTACCCATGTACTGATTTATAAATCTAATTTATAAAGAGGGAAATTGTACAGTACTCTGCTTCAACTGGAGCAGCTTATAACACTTGTAATAGTTTTCAAATGTCATGAATCAAACAGAGTAAAATGTCTGATGATTATGCTAACAAACTTTTAAATCTACTCTTAAAAACATGCAAGATTGAACCCATCTAATTTTCAAATATTTTTTCACAAAAATACAGCCTCAAAAAACCATCAATAGATCCAATTTTCGTATAATCACTAACCTGATTTACTGGTTCATTGAAATTAGCAATAAGTCCTGCACGCAGAGTAGATTTCTCTTCTTCTGAAAGAGCACTGTTTAGTGGAAAATTAAAGTCTACATTAGAAATGACCATGCAGACTTTAGAGTGGTTTCTATGATCAACAAGAATAATGCAATACTGTAGAATATTTTACAGTACAGTGGTCCCTCTACTTACGAATTTAATCCGTTCCAAATGCACATTTGTAAGTAGA
>JANHFR010004668.1:217574-228297 GCA_032468015.1 Mimophis mahfalensis | reverse complement strand
CTGGAACTACATGAATTGGTTGAGAATGATGCCTTTTTTAAAAGAAATATTTCATGCCTCCTTCAGTGAGACATGTATACTCTAACTCTGATTTCAAGGTTGGTGACTGTGTAGTTTATCACCCAATTTCCTTATTAAATGTAGGTGCCAAAAGACTGACAGGAAGCCTGGCTGGTAGAATGCAACACTCCTACCTTCAGTTTGCCATCCTGAACAATCTGGCTTCAAAAATATTCAAAAGTTGCCTCATTATTAATTGATGGTTTGGATACACACTCAGAAAAATTGAGAAGTAGAAGACACTTTTAATACAGAGTAGTGGGTGACTTGGCCAAATATGGATTTTTAAAAAAATGTTTTTAATAATTTGATTAGCTTGCACTACACTGGTGTTTCTCACTGCGATATTACAAATGGAATTATGAAGGTGCCTCGTAGATGCACAAGAATACAGAGTTAGTCTTGATGAAAGCAGAAATGTCAGCTTAACCCAGAATGACAGGAGGAGTGAGGAATAAATTCAAGACTGGCCAACTGTAACCTGCCAGCATATAAGGATGAGAGAAACAGAAATATCAAGATTTTGTTGTTATATCCTGCAATAATAGAGTACAGTAATTCTTCTGAAGCCTGTTTTTCAATCTTGTAAAAAAGATTATAGAATTCCTCTAGAATCTCCTTTATAGACTCTTATATTTAATTTTTGAATTGTAAAATGTATTAAAGACTAATAATATATTCAAACTTTTTGATCTACCCACTCAATAAACGTACAAACTGGAGAATCCAACTTTCAAACTTGAAGATAAATATGATTGTTATGAGCGAACAATGGGGTTAATACTTTTGATGACCTTATTGTCATCCTTGACATTCAGTTATGAAGGATTCAGCCATGAATCTTGGCCACTCTATGGATCAGCACTATCCATGCCTTTCTGTTGCGCAACCCCACACCTTTGGATCCACCATTGTCATCCCAGTGTCATCCTTTATAGCAGGGGTGTCAAACTTGATTTCACTTAGGGCTTCATCAGGGTTGTATTTGATCTCAGGGGACTGGGGGAGCATGGCCAGAGTGGGTGTGGCCAGCTTGATGTCACTCATCAACAATCTGTTTTCTGCTGTGATGGCATCCTGGAGCCATCTGCCAGTGAACTTGGAAACCAGGGAGGCTGCATGTGGCTTCCTTGGGCTCTGTTTTTGCTGGCAGAGGGCTCCTGGAGGCTGTCACAGCCAAAGACAGAGCCTGGGCAGGCCATATGCAGCTTTCCTGAGCTCTGTTTTCACTGGCAAAGGGTTGCAGGAGTCCATCACAACCAAAAGCAGAGCCCAGGAGGGTCGCATGCAGCCCTCCAGAACTCCATTATCTCTGGCAGAGGCACCATGGGCCGGTCCTTCGCTGTTTGTGGATGGGGCCATGGGCCAGATCTAAGTACCACACAGGCCAGGTGCAGCCTGCAGGCCTTGAGTTTGACACCTCTGCTTTATAGTGTCTAGGTAACGGATTCTAGGGTGGCTCCTTCTCCTTTTTCTGCAGCATGATTAACTTTTTGAATGAGTCAGCTCACATGACATGTATCACAGCCTCTGTTTGGAGAGCTTGGCTTCAAGTAATATTTTTGATGAGATTCAGCCTAGGATTTCTTGTTTGTTATTTTTGCAATACATGGGATGCATAATAGTCACCTCTAGCACCACAATATCCAGAAAAACACATATACAAATGGCTCAAACATCCATATAGACTATCTAACTTTCTTATAGCAAAAACATCAAAACATATATTTAGGAAAACAACTAACAGGGTGCTGCAAACAATCTTTTGTGTCTGACTCTGTACCTAAATCAGAATTTCTCAACCTTGGAAACTAAGATGCGTGGACTTCAACTCTCAGAATTTCCTAGTTTGCTGTCTGGGGAATTCTGGGTGTTGAAATTCAGACAACTTAAAGTTGCCAAGCTCTAGAAACATTAGCCTAAATTCTGCCTTTCCCCCAATACTCTGCTGTAATGTTATTCCATTCATACTAAACTAATAGCAACAAGAATATGATAGGTCCTTTGTGCTAAATTATGTAGTCTAGAAAAATGTTGAAAACAACAATCTAATCGAAAACAAAACAAAAAAATCTAATTACAATTACATAGAAATTGATATACTTAAAGTGAACAAGTATTACACTGAGATGTTTTGAAGTGTGGGGAAATTATAATATAATTTCTTTTAATATAATCTCTCCCAAAATATTCCAAAGGAAGCACTTTTCAACACAAATGGAAATATTTGTGAAAGCATCCATGTTTTGAGTCACCCCAGCAGACAGTGCTAGACAAAATGGATTTTGTTTAGTGAATGCTGCCATTTTATGGGGGAGGGGGCAGACATAGAGACTCTGACAATAAATCAATAATTCTTTTTTGCTTCAGGAACAGAGTTCATTATTGATGGGAGAGAAAGTAATATGCACTTCATTTTTTTAAAGGAAACAAAGCTAGAGGTTTGTAAAAGGATCACCTTTGGAACTTTTGTTATTTCAGCCCATAGCTTAGGGGCAACCTGTCAGTTTTGTTCTAGTATATTTCATCTAAAATAAATGTTATGACAGTTGCAAAGGCCATAAAGGAAATCCTTGGCCTCCCAAAGTATAAATGAGCAATCTCCATTATGAAAAGGGCACTGGAGATCTAGGGAATGATTCTGCTGACCTCTTTTGATGGAGAATTTGCTGGTTAATGCACACAATCCAGGTTACAGAAGAAACCAATTATAAAGCGATTAAGTAAGGACAGCCTGTCAACTTCTTTGATTGGTTATGTGTAACCTTCTTTTATTGACAGAAGGTGTCATATATAAAACAACTAGCACAAAGAATAAGTCAGAATACATATGAAAGCATCATTAGCGCACAAAGTCACAACAGTTCACTTTGATTATATTTCATTTTTCCATAGTTTTTGCTAAAGTTACATAAACAAAGCAGCCACTCAAGAAAGAGATAAAGGGGCATTGTGGAAATTACAGGGTGAATATGCTCTGTTAGTGATTTCATCAAGGTGATTCATGATGAACAATAGTAACTGTCAAGATCATCACAAGAAGACACAGAGTCCTAAAAGATACTTTATCAGGGACTCACATGAACAAATAGTTCAATACCAAGTTACAGAATTTAATTTTGTATGGAACATTCGGGCGCTGTGTCTATGTTCTGTATACAGTCTTTAACAGCTTGACCAATCACAATGAAACTTGCCAGGTAGGTAGTTTACCCTCTGGAGAAAAATACTGTGGGGGTTCTCAGATGCTGTTGAGGGGTCTGTGCCCCCTAAAATGACTAAAGTGCTGACCCCTGCACTGTGGAGATACTGCCAATGCTGTCACAGTACTCCACAAGGGGCACCAGAGAGCAGCGTCAGGCTAAGCTTGGCTCATGTGCAGTACAGGCCACCAATATGGAGGCCTTTTGAAATGGAGGCTGCAGCAGAAGATATGGAGGCCTTTTGAAATGGAGGCTGCCTGGGACGAGGTGAGGGCTGAGCAGTTAAGAAGGAGGCAGGGAGGCAGCAGCAGAAGATATGGAGGCTGCGGCTGTCCATAGGAGGCAGCAGTGCACACACCACAACGACCTTAGGCTGGGATGAAATGAGGCCTTTTGAAACCTTAGGCCAGGATGAGACACGGGGGCAGAGCAGGCAGCGGCAGAGGTAGCTGTCTCCGGGATGACTATACCCGGGCAAAGCTGGGTAATCAGCTAGTTTTTAAATGAAGT
This sequence comes from Mimophis mahfalensis, assembly GCA_032468015.1. Classification (NCBI taxonomy): domain Eukaryota; kingdom Metazoa; phylum Chordata; class Lepidosauria; order Squamata; genus Mimophis; species Mimophis mahfalensis. The sequence continues at coordinate 224,524 of JANHFR010004668.1, read as the reverse complement.
TTGCTTTTGCTTATCTCTAGTAAAGACTGACCTGGGAAGGAAGCGCTGAAACCTTTAATCATATATTTCTAAGCTACCCAGTCAGGAAATTACATTATAGAAAATATTTTTAATCTTTTAATTGTCAGATGGTGAGGGGTGTCTCACAAACTAGGGTTGAGAATGCTAGGTGAAGTGCCTCTTGAAGACAGCCCCCCCCACACAAAAGACTTCTGAGAGTGGATGGGAGACTGCCAACCTTCTAGCTTTCAAGTTTAGCCACTCTGCTAAACATTCTGATTATTTCTAAGCTCACAATATTGGCTTTAGCCCCAGCTAGCCTATTTCTCACTGTATACCTGCCAAGTACAGAAATTTGCAGAAGACCTTTCATCAGAATGATAACATTCAAGTGTCTGTAGCTTGACAGGCATTTTACATTTTCCTTTAAGAATTTTATGAGAAAATTTGCATTACTTTCAGTAGTTGTACTGTTTGAAAAAAAAAACTGAAACAGGAACAAATATGTATTCACTGAAATTGTAATAATAAATTTGGAATATATTGAGACAGAGAAAAAATAGTTCTTATGTACCACTACATGGTTATGTATCTGTATGTTATCCTCTATCTTCAATGATAACCAAAATTATACTACAATATGATTTCAACTGAAAAAACTTTGTGCACCACCTAGAATTCCATTTACATGTATGTTTATTGATCTATTGATCCTAATAAGATTTTCCTAATTTTTTATTGTGCTGAGGAAGTAGCTGTTAACCTAGAAATATTCTCAAATACACAAAAAGCATTCCAAAAAAGATAAAAGCTTCTACCTCGAAGTTCTGTCAAAATGTAAATTTTTTGTTCTAGAATTGCTTCAAGTTGTGTAGCATATGAATCTACATCATAGTCTACTTCTTCTGTCATTTCCAGGAGCGCTTTTTCATCTTCTAGCCATCTAATTGATTCCTAAAAGCATCGAAAAGAGAGAAACACAATAGGAAAAGAATTATCAGATACAAACTGAAGTGCATTATCACCTCTTTTAAATTACCAGATTGTTTTGAAGAAGGTAATTAAAATTCTTAGACAATTTTAAATTGACTTAAATGATATCAAACATCTCAAAAATGATTTCTAAGGTTCTAGTATTCTTTTTAAAACCATATATTCTTAAAGAACAGAAAAAATGGCCAAAAATATTAGCTTTGTGTATTAAGTTCATAAAAAGCAACAATGAAAAACATGATATAATTCCATCTACAGAGAGTCCTCGATTTATGACAATACAGCCAAACATTTTTGTAACTAAGTGGACATTGTTAAGTGAGTTTCCCCCCATTTTACGACCTTTCTTGACACAATTATTAAGTGAATCACTATAGTTATAAATTTAGTGACATGATTATTAAGTGAATCTGGCCTCCCCATTGATTTTGCTTGTCAGGTTGCAAAGATGATCACATAATCTCAGTACACTGCAGCGGTCATAAATATGAGTCAGTTGCCAGCACCTGAATTTTGATCACGTGACATGGGGATGCTGCAACAGTCATTAAGTGTGAAAAACTGTCATAAGTCACATTTTTCAGTGCTGTTATAACTTCAGTCACTAAATGAACTGCTGTAAACTGAGGACTACCTGTACTTTATTTGGTTCATATATCTCGAATTAAAACCCCCAAAAATTCTATATAGTAATTTTTAAATCTATAATCCCTTATAATTCCAAGCTTCCCCTTACCTCACAAAAACTTTGTAACTGTTTGAAAAAGCCAAATCAAGTATCTACTTGGATAAAGAAATAATCCTTACTCCCAACTTTCTTTGCAATTGCCAAATACTGAAATCAGTTTTCCCGTTTAAAAATATGCAATAGTTTCACAGTTATGTAAACAAGAACTGGCAAATCAAGCAATTCCCACTTTGCAAACAACTATTATAAAAACCAATTCAGGCCCTTTGGAAACTACATACATTAAATGTAGAAAGAAAAAATGTTTCTAGTTCAGATCTAGTTTTCAAATATTTCAGATGGGATCTTCAAAATACATTTTAGCATTGTTGAGGAGACAACCATGCCAATGAATTTTATATCCATATGCTTTTTCATTAGTTATTTGTGAAAGTTCCATCACTTCAACAATAACTGACATTCTAAGATGGTGAAATTGTTTATTTAGAAAACAATCCCACTGGATTTTTGGGATGCTACTGTATTAAACACTCAGTGCCTCCGATTACCTCAGTCAGTGTCCCAAACCAGACATACATCCCATTCCAACCACTTCCTTCTCACCAAATTGACAGGGGCATACGCCAACCATAAGGCAATTCAATTCCGCTATCACACTTCTCATCTGTGCACAAAGCATGAGATTCTTATTTTATATTGTGCAATCTCCCATATAACATTTACCTGGAAGACAGCTCTGTGGTCTTCTACTACCTGCTCTTCCATTTCCACCATCTGTGACACTGCTTCATGAAAAGTGAATAACTGTGGTGAGACTTCTTCCTCCTTTAAGAAACAATAAACCTAACTGTAATGAGTTTCAAAATGAAAAGCAAAGGAAACAACATTTTGAAGAAAGCAATGGCTGAGTATATTTTGAAACATACTACCCTTTTATCAACCTGAAGTTACACAATGATAAACCTACCCTGTAATAATTTGTCAAGTATTGCTTGGTGGTACAGATAACCAGCAGGTAGAATAAACATTAAGGACAAACAGCAGCAATTTTTTTTTGCGCTTCCTTTAATATTCCCAGCATCAATCTAATCCTATAAACTTAAATGGATTTTTCTGAGGCAAGATTTGAGATGTAAGTCCCAGAAAGTTTAAAGCAGTGGGGAGAGGGGAAATCCTTTTTCTAGAATATTTTAGAATATATTTGTAGATACATAATTATCTGTTACTTAATTAAATACCTTATGTACAGCCTGACTGGTTTATAAAGGTATAATTCATCTACATCATTAAAAAGTTGTGTTTTAGGGAATATTTGTAAAAGTATTGCTTGAAAGATTGTTAAAACACTATTTTAAACAAAAGGAGCTACAAGTAGCTGAATTCTTAAGGAATGTTGCCTTCATTTTAGTCTGTTTAGAGCATAGAGAAAAGAAATTGGAAACCGTAAATAATCACCTGTGAACTAAAACCAAGATGTCTAAATAGTCTTTATTGTATCAAAAAGCAGACATTTTCTGAAAGAAATATGAAGGCAGACTAAGAACATATGAAAAAACTGTCCAATCAACTTCATTTCCTGAATTTAAAACTCCTACCACTATCTTGATATCTTAGTTGATCAGTTGATCAGTTTCATCGGCTTGTGAAAGGAAGATTTGTTTGACCAAAGCAAATTTTTTCCATTCTTTCCCTTGTTAGCTTAGTTCTTAATTTGATCTATGATTTCCATATGGAGATTCATTTATTTCACAACTCAATTATCATTTAAAAGAGAGTAATACTTCATAAACATTTGTTTCCAATTTTTGGAGGAAAAAGTTCTCTCTGATAAAGTTTCTATTTCTTTCCTTTTTTTCTGAATTTCTACATTCCACAAGAAGAAATCCAGTCCAATTTTTTATATGCTTTAATTGTAAAAAGAAAAGAATCAATTGTGAAAAAGAACATTCTGAACCAACAATGAAGTTGTCATGTGAGAAGAGACTGTGTTGCTTTTGGAGATTCTCAACCACTCCCTGCTTAGTAAGCTACAAAGTATGGGGGGAGGGAGTTCCTTCTTTCCTATCACTGGAATTCTGCAGGATTCCAATATCTTGTATTGCTTCCTTCTTTCACTAACTCTACATCATGAACCTGGCACTAATGCTCTTCTCTAAAAAACAGGACTCAAAATTCAAGGGAGATTTCCTATGAGGTTCACTTGTTCATACATTCCTACCTGAAGAATAGGTTGTTTTTTAAATTGGCTCCATCAATACTTTCATGTTAGTTAAACTGAAGTGGTGAACAAAAATAATCATAATAGCAGATTCTAGAATGCTGCTCCTGTGTTCTTTTGTATATTGACTCAAATGTTTGTTTTATATACACTGATGAACAAAATCAAATTTAACAACATGGGTTGTTTTTTTTTACCCCAAATAGTCTAATCAAAGATACTTTAGGACATTGAGTGTCAATGAAGGCTCTCAAGTCATCCAGGCAAAGGTGTCTGAAGGTTGAATCATGACAACTGGATACACTTTGGGTGTATTTTACATGTATGTACTCTCAAAAAACAAAAACAAAAAATCCATCAAATGAGAATATAAAAAACCTTGCTAGCCACATGAAATCAAAAATACATAAGCTTGATTAGGAAGAACGTATACAAAATAAGATTATAATTTAATGTTTAAATAATTTGATCAAAACTAATTAACTAGAATTTGCATTTCTAGAATTGTGATATCTAAGTTACTCACATTTTGTTCACAAAGTAGTTTAAGATCATCTCTCTGAGGCGAGCTCCCAACACCCCACTGTGCATCCAAGTCATCTATCTGATTTGGAGTGTGATGCATGATGGGACGGATGTCACCAGCAGCACTGGGATCAACTGTGAGTTCCTTGACTCTACATTTTTAAGACAGATGTTCATTTTAAAATTAATATAATCTGAATTTAAACAGGGCAAAAATCATTTCATGAATCACAGGCAATTTACATAAATGGTCGTGATGTCAACTTCATGAGTATGTATGTCTATAATAGTAGGAGTCAATCACAATATATTAATTACAAAATTAGAAAATTGCAGTCAAACACAATGTTGAATTACATAGTTCTTTTGCACCTCTCTCCCAAACCTGTACATGCAAAATATCCACATATAAAATGAATCAGTATTGTACATCTATTACTCAGATGAGGAACTACTAGTACAAAAAGGTGACATCACCACCTCTTACGCATTGAGGTAAACAAAAAACTTTAGCATGAAATGTTTGGAACAGGTGAATGCTAATTCGGAAGATGATTTGCAGGCCATGCAGTTTTACCATCTGTCAAACTGAATGAAAACCAAAAGAAAATGATGATTCAGGGGAGAAAATAAGTGGAAGTATGCCCGTAAAATTACACATCAGAATAGCAAAATAAACCACTAAAATTAACATTCCATGTAAAGAATGAAGTAGACCTGGTGATTGAAGGAGAAAAGTCGTCATACTCATAGGAAGGAGAGAGATCAGAGCGACTGCCACTACCCTGTGAGAAGGGAATGTCCGAAGGACTAATTCCAAATTCCTTTACTCTGCAGCAGCAAGATACAGCAGAGAAATTAAAAGAAAGTGTTCTTGTAAAAACAATGAAAATCATGTTCGCAACTGCACAAAACCCTTCACAATCTATCCAAACTCTCTGGTAAATCTCTTGGAGAAAAAATAATAAAAGGGAATTGAAGTCAGTGGGTGGAGACTTGAACATCTTAAAGGTCAATAGCTGGAATCGAATAAAGATCATACCTCCCCACTAATGGCCTATGAAGTACACCTCTGAATATGATTCATTTGTGTAACTTCATCAACCGAAATAAAAGTACCAGGTTTCATCGCCTATATTGCTGATTTGAGTAACATGGACTTAATAACACATTGCAAAGTATGTATTCAATGCAATTCATAGATGTCCACCAGTGTTATCTAACTACACATGCGTGGGACATGCTTCATTGAAAACTAGAATTTATATATTAAACGGAAGTCAAGTCTCTTTCCTGTCAGACTTCAGTCCTGATGACCTCACAGATGTGTCCATGTAACTTTCTTGGCAGTAGCTCAGAAGTAGTTTTTGTATCACCTTCTTCCTGAACCTTCCTACCTGTCCATAGGACTGATATTCCCTAGCAGTTCCCTTCCAACTAGATACTCCCTGCTTAGTTTCTGAGCCCTGAGCAGTTGCCATCTGAAGAACCTAAGAACATTAATAGACAGTCAAACCTCAATTTAAAGAGGCCAATAGTCCAGCATACACTGACCACCTTAGTAAGATACATAAAGTGACTGAGTCTTAAACGTCTCTTTTGAAAACATTGTTAAATAAAAACAAACTTTTTTCATAGTTTATCTGTACTTTTATTTTAACTTCCATGTTAAATTTGAATTTTCTAACTACATAGATGTATATATGTCTAACAATACTGCTAGCAAAGCACCAAAATTAAGGTTTTGTGTAAATATTTTAAACAAATACTCCTCTTACCTATTTGCATATCTTAATGTATTTAGAGTGTTTTCACAAGATGCCATTCCTGGAGAAATAGTAGCAATCTGAGAGTGGGGAAATGCCAGAATTATTTTCTTGAAAGATAACAAATATATATACTTCAATTGATTGGAATTATTATTATTTTTTTTAAAAGAATACTTGGTTTTGAGGAACATGTGATGGCTAAAATGTATAGTATTCAGTGGGGGAAATAAGTATTTGATCCGCTGCTGATTTTGTCCGTTTGCCCTCTGACAAAGAAATGACCAGGCTGTAATTGTAATGGTAGGTTTATGGCACCTGTGAGAGACAGAATAACAACAAACAAACCCTCAAAAGCCCTTTTTACCAAGCTGCTTGGTGATAGTCTTGTAGCCCAGTCTAGCCTTGTACAGGTCTACAACCTTGTCCCTGACATCCTTCAACAGCTCTTTGATCTTGGGCATGGTGGTGAGTTTAGAATCTGATTGATTGCTTCTATGGACAGGTGTTTTTTATACAGGTACTGTAACAAACTGGGATTGGGGGCACTCCCTTACAGAGGGTGTTCCTCATCTCAGCTCATTACCTGCATATAGTAAAAAGACACCTGGGAGCCTGAAATCTTGCTGGTTGATAGGGGATCCAATATTTATTTCCCTCACTACAATGCAAATCCATCTCTTGCTTTTGGGCACTGGGCTTTTGAGGGTTTGTTTGTTGTTATTCTGTCTCTCACAGCTACAATAAACCTACCATTACA